>OY856412.1:469109656-469279656 GCA_963693085.1 Alisma plantago-aquatica
GAAAATATAAAATGATCCTAAGTTTCAAATTTGGTTTGATTTGGATGTTGTTTGTGCAAGTTATGCAATTATATGTACATTCTGGACTTTTATGCAATTTACCCAATTGAGAGGTTTTTCTTGCAAATTATCAAATGGATTTTAATATTTAGATATTCCATTACCATTAGAGATATTTTAAATCATTGGAGAACCTAGTTTCACCTTGGTTTGATGGTATTTCTTTCCAAGGGCATTATAGGGATTACCCTCTTTATAAAGGTGCTTAACTTTAAAAGCTATCAACTAATGAGGTTATTTCTTTCTTGAAAAACGGTGGGGATGGCCTAGAAGGATCTGTGGGCTCTTAGGACTGAATTTTTATATCCAAGAAGAGTCCATGAGCTGTCCTCTTGCATGGCCATCAAGCCCTAGGCTAAAGACACGTGGAAAGTCCCTTAAGACACCTCATGCTTCACCTCTTTCATTATATAGCCATGTATACCCCTTCCCAACTCACAATTCGAAAACTCTTGCTCTCCTTTTCTTTCCTCTATCTTAGATAATAGTTCCTTTTGTATTTGGTCACGAAGTTTGGTTAACCCCCTTCTCATATATTGCTTAGTACATGCTTAAAACCCATGCTTCTATGTTGAAAATCGATGATTAATTTCCATCTCTTTTTGACCATGTTCTTCTAAGATTTTGGTTTCTTGTTGTTTTATCTTCTCTAGAAGCTCTATTTTGGTTACATATGCAACTGCAAACCTGATCTTGGGTCAAATGGTGTTTTATCCCTCTCCCTCTCTCTTCAAATATCTCGATCGGTTTGATGATGTGGCAATATCCTATTTGTTAGTATTGAAAAATTCATATCTTCTAAACCGCTTATCCAAATTTGACAAATAAATATGTTTTGGAATTGGAAAATTAATCTCTATCTAATAAAAATATTTCAAGGTCTGATTTTGTGGTTTTACGAAGGGTGATTTTTGTAAATTGAATTTAATGCATAAAATCCGTAAAAATTACATCTTAATCATCATAACTCCAAAATTAACATAAAAATATGTTTTCTTGATCAGGAAAACTTAGTAAGTTTATTGATGATGTTTTAAGAGTCTAAATCTGAGTTTTTCTAAGAAGGTCAAAAATTAGGGTTTTTATACATTAATGTGCACTATGTACTCTAATACATGTTAATACATTGAAAATAGGCAAAGTGGAACTTGGACTCAATTAAAGTGGTGAAAGTTAGTAATTGATATCAGTAAGAGAAGTATGTTCTATGTATATGCAATCCCTCTTTATGTATGTGCATTCCTTACACCCTATGTTGGGATAATTGTAGCGAAACCCTATATTTCCCTAATGAGGCTTAAATGAACCCAAAATATTCTATTCTTGAATCCTAATGATGTTCATGCCTCAAATTAGATTATAATTTCTTCTTGTTTGGGTCTTATACCCCACTACCATGCTTAATATTATGACTACTCTTGCCATGACTACTTTTCTAACATGTGGATTTATGTTCTATTTAATTTAAAGTAGCGGTACTTATGTACAACCACCCACAGAGGGCATGTAAATAATCGCCCTGGGGAATGTCTTATTCTCCCCATAATATTGTAGGTGACTGGGAATGTCTTATTCTCCCCTCACCTAAGGTTAGAGGTCTGGTAGGTTCCTCAACCCTACTTAGTTAGGTAGACATAATTATCTTACATGCAAATCCTTTTTGATATAATTGTTAATGGCAAGTTTCTTTTGAATATAGCCTCATACTCTTGTTATCTTCATCTTATGATGAACCCTAGCCTGTTTTTATTTACTTTACTTATCTTGATATCCTAGACTAGTTTTATGTCACATACTTTTCTTCCCTTTCCCTTTTTGCTGGGTGCCTTCCCAACCACCCAGGTGTTGAGCAAGGTGATAGATAAGACAAGGAAGATCTTAGCTTTTGGCTTGGACTTCGTTGATGGAGATGTTGCTTGGAGACAAGATTGTAGTAGTCTAGACTTCCCTCTATCTAGATCCTGATTGTGTGTCTTGATGTAAACCCTAATGGGATAATTTGATGTATTTTTGTAAACCTTTTATGAAATCGAATATAGTCAGTTATTTTCTTATTCCGCTGCTTTCTAATGGTCTTTTGTATGCCAATGTTTAATAAGTTTGGAAAATTTATGCCCATTCCATCATACCTTTGAGAGTGTTTGGAATGGTAGTCAATTCTTCAAATTTTTAGTAAAGGGGTGATTTCACTCCCTTACAACATGGTATCAGAGCCCATGGTAGTCGGAATCTGACTATTTTAGTTTTGTCTCCCTAATTAGAATCCCAGCCTTACATAGTTCCTTTAGGTGACATGGTTGCCCTAGAGTATATCTATAAATGATGAAAGGTTGATTTAGGACCCTATAGTTCCACATTAGTATCATGATGAATAAAACTCTAAAATACTCATAACTAAAATATGCATAACTTAATGTTGTTTAGGTTTTCCTTTAGGCTACTATTAGGGCATGAAGTTGAAGCAAAGGTGTCTAGAATGGATCAGGTTCTGGGGGCTGGAAATATTTTCCTCCGCACCACTTTCTTGGTTTATGAGGACTCCCAGATCCATATGATACCGGCCTGGCCTAAGCTGAAATGGATTGTCCGAAATAGTTTGCTTTTAGGCAATAGTGACCTTAGACATCTATGTTGTATATCTTTGGGAACCCTAAGTTTTAGGTGTATGATGACTTGTTTGAGGATGGATACCAAGATCGTCTCCTTATGTCCCTTGGGGCCACATGCTTGAATAGTTTATCCCTAGAACCTAGACTTTGAAGTTTGGGGTTAAGTGAGCTATCAGAGTGCATAGTGGAAGTGTGATGGATCTTGTACATGGTTTAGTTAGACTCATCCTTTAACCCTAGTGTATTTAGGCTTGATAGGTAGAACTCTTTAAGGGGTGGATTATAGTTAGTTTGATTATGTTGGGTGGTTCGATTTTGAGGACGAAATCCTCTTTAGGGGGATGGAGCCCTATGACATCTTGAAATGTATCTATACTATCTTTAGAAACCCTAACCCCATACTTAGGAGGTTGTTGTGCTTGAAACCTTAGTGGGGTCCAAACAAGTTATAGTTATAGCCTAACATGCTTGTTTATATAGTAATGAACATATAATGATCATCTGAGGAATAATTTATATGTTCAAACCCTAATGAATACCTAATGCAGATAATACGAGTAACTCACATATTAATCCTAATGGATATGCACGGTGTTTCCCATGTCATAAACCAATAAACTCTAATGAAATGACAAGTAAGATGATTGTAACCTAATCTTGGACTTAATACATGCTAAGTAAAATATAGTGATCATATTAACTTGAACCCTAAGTTGTAATCATCTAACCTTAACATATACATCCTTAATGCCTTTCATGATACATTAATGACATTAGGTGTCATAATAAGTTAACATACTTTGATACACATAAATGATATATATAATCATCTAAACACATATTAATCAAGTCATCAATATGAAATGCATGGTATGTTACCTTGTTATCTAATATACACATGATTGGTCACTTAATGTAAATCAATTTGTAATATGCCTCTCCTTGATCATTAAAATACATGGAGTGGCTTCAATATGAATATGAAGTGACTTGATTCACATAAATGTGCAAATCAATAATATAAATAAATATGAGAAAATGATTAATGATGACATTAATGTGAGAAATAAAGATAATGCGGCAATGAGATAACGTTTAATATAAATATATGTAATTGATGTGACATAATTTGGAATGAATGAAGACTTAATGACAAATTGAATATTTCATGCAAAATAATTCGTTATAACTTAATGTGATGATAGTATAAGGATAATGAAGTCAAAGCTCAAAATATTAAGGATAATGATCAAGTATATTGAGAAAAATTGAGTACCCCATAATTTTGCTAAAATTCTTAGTAAGATAAATTAGATATATATATATATACAATGTTTCATGGATGACAATTAAATATAACTTCCTTGGTAATAAAGTGATTATGACATGACATAATTAAAATAATGGTGATAATGTGATATCATAATGAATATAATGTTAATGAGCCAAAAATGTAAATAACGTTAAATCTCCTAAAAAGAATATCTAAATAATGGAACCTAGGTGATCCTTGAGAACCTGAGCTATGTCAAGATGTGTGTGGAGTATATGTTGATGATGTTTGGTGGAAGTTAAGGTTGGAGAAATAACCTGATGTTTTGTGATGAGATGTTGCACACTCACCCTTCCCTTCTTACTTATGATTTCGGGAACGAAATCCTCTTTAAGGGGTGGAGTGTTGTAACATACCGAATTCTAAAATTTTATATTTTGACCCTCTTTCCCATGTTTTCCTTTCATTTCTATCCTTATTGACCTTTCTATTTAATTAGTGGAATTTATAGTGGTTTAGTGAACATTTATTCATTAATTATACCAATGGAAAGGTTTATGCACAAATACCTCAATGAAATCTTAATTACCATAATTCAGTGCTCTAAAACTTAATCTAACTTTTTTATATGATTTGAAAATATAAAATGATCCTAAGTTTCAAATTTGGTTCGATTTGGATGTTGTTTGTGCAAGTTATGCAATTATATGTACATTTTGGACTTTTATGCAATTTACCCAATTGAGAGGTTTTTCTTGCAAATTACCACCTGGATTTTAATCCTTGGATATTCCCTTACCATTAATGAGATTTTAAACCATTGGAGAACCTAGTTTCACCTTGGTTTGATGGTATTTCTTTCCAAGGGCATTATAGGGATTACCCTCTTTATAAAGGTGCTTATCTTTAAAAGCTATCAACCAATGAGGTTATTTCTTTCTTGAAAAACGGTGGGGACGGCCTAGAAGGATCTGTGGGCTCTTAGGACCGAATTTTGATATCCAAGAAGAGTCCATGAGCTGTCCTCTTGCATGGCCATCAAGCCCTAGGCTAAAGACACATGGAAAGTCCCTTAAGACACCTCATGCTTCACCTCTTTTTTTATATAGCCATGTATACCCCTTCCCAACTCACAATTCGAAAAATCTTGCTCTCCTTTTCTTTCCTCTATCTTAGATAATAGTTCCTTCTGTATTTGGCCATGAAGTTGCTTTCCCAAGGTAATATAGGGAGCCTACCCTGGTGAAGAAGGCTCCTAGGGCTTCCAAATTGCTCTATTAGGGTTTCTAAAGATCCTCCTTGGTAATTTCGACCAAAACTAGTAAGTTTCCTCCCTTCCTTCCCTATTTTCATACTGTTAGTCTTCCTTACACCTTCATCTAGGTCGGAACCATGACCATACATGGTAAAACTCCACCTAAAACCCTAAAACATCACATCTCCGTGCTCTTTTGCTAGGGTTTATCACCTCTAAGGTGAGAAGATGATCTTTGTCCAAGAAAGGAGCTAGGCTTGGAGCAACCAGACCTTCTAAGCTCGGATCCTTGCTGTTTGGACCTTCTTATCTTCCCTAGAGGCAAGTTTGGTTAACCCCCTTCTCATATATTGCTTAGTACATGCTTAAAACCCATGCTTCTATGTTGAAAATCGATGATTAATTTCCATCTCTTTTTGACCATGTTCTTCTAAGATTTTTGTTTCTTGTTGTTTTATCTTCTCTAGAAGCTCTATTTTGGTTACCTATGCAACTTCAAACCTGATCTTGGGTCAAATGGTGTTTTCTCCCTCTCCCTCTCTCTTCAAATATCTCGATCGGTTTGATGATGTGGCAATATCCTATTGGTTAGTATTGACAAATTCATATCTTCTAAACCGCTTATCCAAATTTGACAAACAAATATGTTTTGGAATTGGAAAATTAATCTCTATCTAACAAAAATATTTCAAGGTCTGATTCCGTGGTTTTACGAAGGGTTATTTTTGTAAAATGAATTTAATGCATAAAATCTGTAAAAATTACATCTTAATCATCATAACTCCAAAATTAACATAAAAATATGTTTTCTTGATCAGGAAAACTTAATAAAGTTTATTGATGATGTTTTAAGAGTCTAAATCCGAGTTTTTCTAAGAAGGTCAAAAATTAGGGTTTCTATTCAGTAATGTGCACTATGTACTCTAATACATGTTAATACATTGAAAATAGGCAAAGTGGAACTTGGACTCAATTAAAGTGGTGAAAGTTAGTAATTGATATCAGTAAGAGAAGTATGTGCTATGTATATGCAATCCCTATTTATGTATGTGCATTCCTTACACCCTATGTTGGGATAATTGTAGCCAAACCCTATATTTCCCTAATGAGGCTTAAATGAACCCGAAATATTCTATTCTTGAATCCTAATGTTGTTCATGCGTCAAATTAGATTATAATTTCTTCTTGTTTGGGTCTTATACCCCACTACCATGCTTAATATTATGACTACTCTTGCCATGACTACTTTTCTAGCATGTGGATTTATGTTCTATTTAATTTAAAGTAGCGGTACTTATGTACAACCACCCACAGAGGGCATGTAAATAATCACCCAGGGGAATGTCTTATTCTCCCCATAATATTGTAGGTGACTGGGAATGTCTTATTCTCCGCTCACCTAAGGTTAGAGGTCCGGTAAGTGCCTCAACCCTACTTAGTTAGGTAGACATAATTATCTTACATGCAAATCCTTTTTGATATAATTGTTAATGACAAGTTTCTTTTGAATATAGCCTCATACTCTTGTTATCTTCATCTTATGATGAACCCTAGCCTGTTTTTATTTACTTTACTTATCTTGATATCCTAGACTAGTTTTATGACACATACTTTTCTTCCCTTTCCCTTTTTGCTGAGTGTCTTCCCAACCACCCAGGTGTTGAGCAAGGTGATAGATAAGACAAGGAAGATCTTAGCTTTTGGCTTGGACTCGGTTGATGGAGATGTTGCTTGGAGACAAGATTGTAGTAGTCTAGACTTCCCTCTATCTAGATCCTGATTGTGTGTCTTGATGTAAACCCTAATGGGAGAATTTGATGTATTTTTGTAAACCTTTTATGAAATCGAATATAGTCAGTTATTTTTTTATTCTACTGCTTTCTAATGGTCTTTTGTATACCAATGTTTAATAAGTTTGGAAAATTTCTGCCCATTCCATCATACCTCTGAGAGTGTTTGGAATGGATGTCAATTCTTCAAATTTTTAGTAAAGGGGTGATTTCACTCCCTTACAGTGATAGGGATAGGATGTGGCACAACACCAAAAAAAGAATGCAAGAGAAGGTCCCTTGTTATTAAGGATTTCATTCAACATTGTAAGTATAAGGAGAAGTATTTTGGACTTAAAGTCTTTGAGAGAGTTATGAAAACATTCAATATAACCATGGAAGAAGTTGGGGTAATTGGACTTAATGTGATAAGAGGCCTAACTACTTGTTCCAAAAAAATAGAAGGTAGGAGGTGTTGGTATGTATGCCCTGAGAGCCAATCATGGGATGATTGGTGGGATACATTAATATTGATTTGATAAACATCAAAGGCAAGCTTCCAATTCTTTCTGGTTCGGTCATATGAGATAATGATAGAACAGATTGAATGTATAGATAATGACAGTACTCAATGACATATGCTTTCAGGTTCAAGACCTGAACGTTGAGATCATACGGATGCTAAGAGTTTGTACATTCTCATTATGTCCCTAGTCGGATGTCATTGTGGAAGGTAGATAGACAACAATGACACACAAGACTAAATTGTGGTGTTGGTTGATGATAGAATCTCATTAGTCATGATATGGAGATATCAAACCAAACACATAGATACTTGTTAGAGAACAAGTGTACCGGACAAAACCACCGTGAGTTTGACACATGGAACCATGACATGGTAGTCACAGTCAGTTCTCACAGTGATGGTGGTGAGTGTGATTCTTTGACCTGAAATCACTACACTCAACACATGTCGTTGGGTACACTTTGACATCATCAAATGCAGTCCTGAAACATGGGTTGTTATAAAGGTGATGATTGGGTGGCTTTGACACATGGGGCTTTTGAGGGGTGAGTGATAGATATGGGATTTGTCCCTCCTGAGGGAGTTTAATATACATGGCCACTTGATGAGTAGGATTGAGATAGGCGTGCATGCATGTGTGAATCAGTATGTGATATTGATGTCATACATATCTCCTCCAATCTACTCTGATATCAAGAAAGTGAATGAACATTGACAGGATGACTGTTCCATGCCTTGAGTTCATTCGGGATATCAGTGACAATGGAATTATACATTCGTTGTAACACCATTCAAGGATTGTAGGATTGAAATTTGTTCTCCAACTTTCCTTTTCACTTGGGTAGCACTGATGTGCGACTAGGCACTGCTCTTTACTTGTGAAGTCATAAGTGTTATGGACTTTCACTGCCAATGTGAAATGGACCTGCAGGGTCACACACATAGGATTTAACCTAGAAGAGGAGTTTATCCACAAATGATGTTTAGATTGATTACTAAAGGAGTTTAGTAGTTCAATTAATTAAACACTCAATTAATCGATAGCTCAAAATCATAGTGTTCAAGGTGTTGGACCGATTGATTAGAGTATCGGATTGATTGAGACTGCAATTGACTGATTTTGCACAGTCTGCACTTCCAACTGATCGGCTCAGCTTGGTGAACCGATCGGCTCATGAGATGAACCGATTGGCTCAGGATAGGCTGAACCGACCGGTTCAATGGTTAAACCGATCGGCTCAACTGGTCCAACCGAGCAAGTTTGGAAAGTTAGAAGACTATTTTGCAAATACAATTTGTTTCACTTGTACAAATTCGATTTGGAAAAGGATTAATATTTGATTAATCAGAAACAAATATGAAAGTCAATTTGAGTTGGACCAGGACAACGAACCGATCAGTTGGGAAGTGAACTGATTGGTTCAGGTGCTCCAACCGATCGTTTCAGGTTTGAAACAATCGGCTCAGGTCCCCAACCGACCGTTTCATGCTTGAAATGATCGGTTCAGGTGGCGCAGTTGGTTGTTTTGTGGAAAATCTCAAACTCTTCTACTCCTGCTTTAATCCCACATTGCCCGGGTTAGAGAACCATGTTCCATGATCCTCCTATATATAGGGGTAGTGGGGGCTTCTCAAGTACAAAAACTCAGTTCACCAGTTGCACTACAAAGTTGTCATTCTCTCTGGTTGTGGTAACCGAGAGAGCTCGAGCAAGTGCTACCCGACAAGGGAGGCATAACAAGGGAAGGACAACTGTAGAAAAGCAACTGGTGGCAGGAGAGTGTATTGGTGACTAGTACGCTGACAGGAGGCTGTGACTCCTTCCGATTCCTTATGGGACAAGGAGATCAGAGTTCCAGGTGGTCCATGTGGACAACTACAGAGGCGGGAGACTTCTGCCGCTCGGAGGACAACTGTCAATCCCTACAGTCCCGGTGAGACCAGGAGCTGCACAGACACCGTCCAAGACCGGAGGTGAAGACCGCACAAGCCGCGAGGTAACGGCGCCAAGCAAGCCTCGGGACAAGGTACGCCTCTACAAACCATCCTTCCTTCTGTATAGACGTTGACGCGATTCCTTTTTCTGGGTTTGGGAGGAGAAAATTTTGTTTCTGCTGCCTTCTCTGTCTCCCTCAAAACCCAACAGTGGTATCAGAGCCACGTTAATTGCTCTATACTTTAGGATTATCGATGTGATCGATTTTGGTTTGTCACCTTTATTTATTGCATACAATGCAAATAAAATTGGCTTTATGCATGTCCAATCCTAAATCCACAAATCCCAATATACATATATGATATGTAATATTAATGCACTCGATACGCGTCGCCCTTAAATGAGTTTTGTGGTGGATGTATAGCGTGGTTATGGCCAATAAAACCTATGTATGTGTGTTTGGTTGTATGTGGTTGCTTGCATCTAGGTCTGCGCATCGATTCTCCATCTCTTATTCCTGATGTAACTTAAGATAACTTGAGATTTCTTTCCTACCTTTGCTCCCCCCAAATGTAACTCGAGGTTTTCCCCATTCAAATGTAAAATAGGATAGATCTTTTATTTCCTGTTATGACAAAGAACGACGAACAACCTGACAATGACTGAGACGATCGGTTCAAGGAGTGAACCGATCGGTTGGCGATCCAGATGACCGGTTCGAGGAGCGAGACGATCGGGTGGCGTCCATGAGGAGATGCACGACGACCAAGCGAACCGATCGGTTGGAGGAGCCAACCGATTGGATGGTGGCACCCGGACGACCGGCCAGGGCGAGCAGATCATTCATGTGATGAGTTGATCAACTCGGACGGCTATAGCACTTCATCATGGATAGGTTGCATGTGATGTAGACCTAGATGACTGTGATTCCTCTTGGCTCGAGGAATCACATTAGGATGGCCATAATCATCGCTTTTATCGTTTCGCATATTTTCTGTGGGATATAGCATGTATATGATGCATACTATGTATTGTGGTGATTGGATATGTATATGTACCTATAAAACCAAATCCCTCATTAAATGTTAAAGTTTTAGATGCCTTCCAAATGCGACACACATGAAAAGCTTGATTGACCAAGTTTGGGCATGCCCTAGCGTGGTACATCATCTATCTCGTAGAAGCGTGAAGGATGGATATGTGGGTCTGCCTAGCAGGGTGCATATTCATCGTGTTGGCTTTGGGTCAGACTTAACAAGGTGACCTAGATAGGATCTAGCACCTTGAGGCATGGAGGTGATCATGACAAAGAGTTGCATATGACATCTTTTAAGAGTTGCATATGATGCAATTGGCAAAAGTTGCCTACCTGGAAGATCTAAGTTGTGGGTGACAGCCCTAGCTGGTCCATGACTTAGAGGATTTCAGGATCTTGACCCACTAGAAGATTGTACGCTGCAATCTTCCAAATTGATGGTGAGGGCTATCAATTTGAACAAAAAAAATAGTGGGAGAGATAATTAATTAAAGTCCTAATTATATCGTCAACCTTTCAAATCAATCAAATAAGTCAAAATTGAGTTTTGGACTAAATTGCATATATTTCCTTTTGTAGTAAAAATGACAACAAACAACAATCACTTTTCATTGCGATAGGTCCTTGAAAAGGACAAGCTGAATGGGACTAACTTCCATGACTGGTTTAGGACATTGAGAATTGTTCTCACTCAAGAGCGAAAGCTCTATGTCCTGGATACTCCAGTTCCAGAGGAACCTGCTCCTACCGCACCAAAGGCAGAAAGGGATGCTTATAAGAAGCATTCTGATGATGCCATTGATGCAAAGTGCTTGATGTTGTGCTCCATGAACCACAAGTTGCAAAGACAACATGAGAACATGGGTGTCATTGAGATGATTCAGCATCTCAAGAACATGTATGAAGATCAAGCACGGCAAGAGAGATATGATGTATCCAGAGCGCTGTTCAAGTGTGTCATGACAGAAGGAGATCCAGTTGGTCCTCACACACTCAAGATGATTGGGTATGTGGAAAACCTAACGAGACTGGGATTTCCACTAAGCCAAGAGTTGGCTACTGACGTGATACTGCAATCGTTGCTAGAATCGTACAGTCACTTTGTGATGAACTACAACATGAACAACTTTGACAATCCGTTGACAGAGTTGTTGGGCATGTTGAGGACAGCCAAGACACAGATGAAGAAGGACAAGCCTAAGTCTATGATGATGATCAGTAGCAAGAAAGGAAAGTCCAAGCCCAAGGGCAAGGGCAAAGCTAAGAAGGGTTTTGATGCTAGCCAGCAGCCCAAGGCGTCTTCAGATCTCAAGGACAAAGGAAGCGCGACCAAGAGAGGCAATTGCCACCATTGTCACAAGCCAGGACATTGGAAAAGGAATTGTCCACTCTATCTGGAAGAACTAAAGAAGAAGGAGGTGACAGACGTCTCCACCTGAAGGTGTCATGAAATAAAGTTATAACACTTTTAAGGTATATCATACCAAGATATAAAGTGTAAAGCACTCAATACATGGAGCAAATGTTGCCGCCATAGATAGGAGTAATTTCAGTTTGTTTCAGCCTTGAAGGCATGTAATAGAGTTATGAACTGCTATTTCATATTTGCCAATGGATAGAAACACTTTATTTTTGCATATTGTATGACAATGATAGCAATTAATAAAGTTGATGTTTCAATTTCAAAAGATATGATCTTTATGGCAATGCCTTGTTTATCTTGTGATACTTGGTATGCATAAGATAAAATGATACCTAAAGGTTATTGATAACTCAAACAATTAAATTAGCATAAATCATGAGAAATTCATTTCTAGTTTCCATATGATGGATAAATCTAGACTCTTTTGGATAGAGAACCAGTAAGAGACATGAATCTCTTAGATATGATTAATCAATCTTCACTAGTGGCAGTGGGAAAATGATTATCCTATTAGGTATAATACATGTGATGTATTTATATACCTATTGGAGCAAATGCTAATACTTCAAATGGTGTTTAGAGAAATACCAATATGAATATCTTGAAGTGTTGAAGAATATCATAGATGAAGTAAGAATTTGGTAAAAGTGTTAATTATTGATGAGATCAATGAATGAAATACTTAGACCAAATGTTTGAGATCCTTATGAGTGATTATGATAGTGTATCATAGTGAACTCATGAATAAGGCATGGTGGTGTCTAAATCAATAAGGAGTCATACTCTAAGGAGTTAGAGGATGATTATCAAATAACTAATTTCTTCTTAAATAAAGAATACCCCACACTAATAAAAGACATTAAGAATCACAAAGGGTTGTGAGTTCTTATATCCTTGATAGATACACCTCAATTATCTATGTGATGAGTTGGTCATGTGATGAATCAACTATCTGAATGAATATGAGGAACCAGATTCTGAGTTATGGTTTCTGACCATTACATCCTAAATGACTTCCATGTGAACCATAAGGTATGACCTTGACGGTAGCACCCATTGGGATTAAATCCATAAGCGAAAATGAGTCTTAAGCGTTAAGACATATGGATAACATTTTGAGAAGGATGATGCTTGTTGATTGCAACTTAATGACTAAGAAATTTGGCATACGGATACTAAAACTGCATTCCTATGAGGAATAAAACAAGGATGTGTACGTGACACAACCTATAAGGTTTATGAATCCATTAATGCAAATGAAGTCTATAAGTTACAATGGACTAATCAATGTGATTGATTAAGTACAAGCAACTCAGAACTGTGATCTTTACTTTGATAATATAGTCAAAGGGTTTGACTGATATGTCAAAGATAAAGAGAGATATGTGATTTAGTGGGAGCGTATTCACATTCCACATGTCAATGTGAAATGGAAATGTTCTAGAATGGAAATCCAAAGTGGAAATTATCTTTAAGGAAGATAGAGACGTTTCCTATGTGATAGGAATAGAGATCTATAGATAGTTCTCGAAAAACCCTTGACCTGAAAAGAGAGAGCATACATTGGAAATCTATACTGAAGGGTTCAGTGTGCATAGATTCAGTGGGAGAAGACTTGTCCATGTTACATGGAGTTGATATCCCAACGCCAAGTGTCCAATTCTTATGAAGAATGGGAACACTAAGAATAGATAAGGATCTGTCATGTATGGACATAGCAAAATAAAGTGTATTCATCATCTTGTATGTAGGACATGACAATATGATGTGCTCATCCTGATAACTCATATGTGGGACATGATGAGTGGATGACTATCTAGTTCCAATAAGGGTTACTGGAATACCATAAGAACTTGATAAGTACTTAAGAAGTACTAGTTCTATGGACATAAGGAAGGGTTCACTGTAAAGAGTTACACTGATGCGAACTTCCAAAAAGTACATAAAATTAATCGCAAAATATATATGGGATATATAAAAGTGAATGTTTGTTGATAAATGGAAACATTTCATTAAATCCGTTTTAAAAGGAAAAGTCAAGTATCTGTGTATTAGAAAACATTAGTGGATATTATATGGATCTAGAAGTTCATGAGATGAACTTATAGATATTCCGATCTTTGATGACAAGTAAGGAATACTTGGTCATGCAATGTGGCTAAAGGTTAGCAAAGGAATACTAGATTGCATATTACGGCAACTCCATCTCATACGTGTGACGTACAGCGAAGAGATGAGAGACATGCAGTTAATACCGACTTTGGCAAGGTGTTGCCATAACTCACTATGTTAGCACTAGAGTATAGTAACATGTGGGACATGTTTTGAAGATCACTATGAATATGATTCAAGAGTGATTGGCTCGCAGTGCAAGTGGGAGTCTATTGGTATGTAAGCCCTGAGAGCCAATCATGGGATGATTGGTGGGATACATTAAGATTGATTTGATAAACATCAAAGGCAAGCTTCCAATTCTTTCTGGTTCGGTCATATGAGATAATGATAGAATAGATTAAATGTCTAGAGAATGACAGTACTCAATGACGTATGCTTTTAGGTTTAGGACCTGAACGATGAGATCATACGGATGTTAAGAGTTTGTACATTCTCATTATGTCCCTAGTCGGATGTCATTGTAGAAGGTAGATAGAGAACAATGATACACAAGACTAGATTGTGGTGTTGGTTGATGATAGAATCTCATTAGTCATGATATGGAGATATCAAACCAAACACATAGATACTTGTTAAAGAACAAGTGTACCGGACAGACTCACTGTGAGTTTGACACGTGGAACCATGACATGGTAGTCATAGTCAATTCTCACAGTGATGGTGGTGAGTGTGATTCTTTGACCTGAAATCACTACACTCAACACATGTCATTGGGTACACTTTGACATCGTCCAACACAATCTTGAAACATGGGTTGTTATAAAGGTGATGATTGGGTGGCTTTGACACATGGGGCTTTTGAGGGGTGAGTGATAGATATGGGATTTGTCCCTCCTGAGGGAGTTTGATATCCATGGCCACTTGATGAGTAGGATTGAGATAGACGTGCACGCATGTGTGAATCAGTATGTGATATGGATGTCATACATATCTCCTCCAATCTACTCTGAGATCAAGAAAGTGAATGAACATTGACAGGATGATTGTTCCATGCCTTGAGTTCATTCGGTATATTAGTGACAAAGGAATTATACATTCGATGTAACACCATTCACAGATTGTAGGATTGAAAGTTGTTCTCCAACTTTCCTTTTCACTTGGGTAGCACTGATGTGCGACTAGACACCGCTCTTTGCTTGTGAAGTCATAAGTGTTATGGACTTTCACTACCAACGTGAAATGGACCTGTAGGGTCACACACATAGGATTTAACCGGGAAGAGGAGTTTATCCACAAACAATGATTAGATTGATTACTAAAGGAGTTTAGTAGTTCAATTTAACACTCAATTAATTGATAGCTCAAAATCATAGTGTTCACGGTGTTGGACAGATTGATTAGAGTATCGGACTGATTGAGACTACAATTGACTAATTTTGCACAGTCTGCACTTCCAACCGATCGGCTCATATGATGAACTGATCGGCTCATCTTGGTGAACTGATCAGCTCATGAGATGAACCGATCGGCTCAGGACAGGCTGAACCGACCGGTTCAAGGGTTGAACCGATCGACTCAACTGGTCCAACCGAGCAAGTTTGGAAAGTCAGAAGACTATTTTGCAAATACAATTTGTTTCACTTGTACAAATTTGATTTGGACAAGGATTGATATTTGATTAATCGGAAACAAATATGAAAGTCAATTTGAGTTGGTCCAGGACCACGAACCGATCGATTGGGAAGTGAACCGATTGGCTCAGGTGCTCCAACCGATCGTTTCAGATGTGAAACGATCAGCTCAGGTCCCCAACCAACCATTTCATGCTTGAAACGATTGGTTCAGGTGGCGCAGTTGGTTGTTTTGTGGAAAATCTCGAGCCCTTCTACTCATGCTTTAATCCCGCATTGCCCTAGTTAGAGAACCATGTCCCATGACCCTCCTATATATAGGGGTAGTGGGGGCTTCTTAGGTAAAACAACTCAGTGCACCAGTTGCTCTACAAAGTTATCGTTCTCTCTAGTTGTGGTAACCAAGAGAGCCCGAGCAAGTGCTAGCCGATAAGGGAGGCATAGCAAGGGAAGAACAATTGCATAAAAGCAACTGATGGCAGGAGAGTGTGTTGGTGACTAGTACGTCGACAGGAGGGTGCGACTCCTTCTGATTCCTTGTGGGACTAGGAGATCGGAGTTCCAGGTGGTCCGTGTGGACAACTACAGAGGCGGGAGACTTCTTCCACTCGGAGGACAGCTGTCAATCCTGTCAGTCCCGGTGAGACCAGGAGTTGCACAGACACCATCCAAGACCGGAGGTGAAGACCGCACAATTCGTGAGGTAACGTCACCGAGCAAGCCTCGAGACAAGGTAAGCCTCTACAAACCATCCTTCCTTCTGTATAGACGTTGACGCGATTCCTTTTTCTTAGTTTGGGAGGAGAAAATTTTGTTTTCGCTGCCTTCTCTGTCTCCCTCAAAACCCAACAGGAAGAACAATATCAAGTGCCCTTGACAGAGGCCTTGTGAATGAAGCATGGCTGGACATTTCACCCAATGTTATGATAAAGCTTAGTCCAACCCACTCAGTGATCACTAATAGATGAACATGGTGTTAGCCAATAAACCTCAGATACCCCACCCTTTTTGTTTTTTCCCAATTGGTGGTGTGATTGGTTTGGTTTTAAGGAGGTGATAGAGTAGAGCTAGGATGTTTTCAAGTCATTGGAAACTCTTTGTACATACTTAAGGAAACTATAAAATATCATGAAAGCTCTCAAGAAGTAGAGTAAAGAAAAACTAAACTTCTAAAGTTTTCTTCTTATTGCAAAAAATGAGTTTAAAGAAGCGGCTAACGAGGTTAGCCACCAACTGATCAATAAGGAAGAAATTAATAGAGAAAGGGAAACAAAAGAGAAGATGAAAAAGATGAAGAAAGTAGAGGAACTATATTATTTGAAGAGAATCTAGATATAATGGGAAAAGATGGTGACCTTAAAATTGGACCTACCATGCAATGGTCCAAAAGGAAATGAAGGAAACAGTTCATAAGTTAGTCAATGAATAGGGGAAGTGGGTGGCTTTTAGAAAGGACATTGCATCGAATGCAACCTATTATTTCCAGTAGCTATACAACCTACCAACCACAACACAAGAGTTATGAGAGACTTCTTCTAGGCTACAATGTCAATCAGGATATAAATAATTCTCTTAGTAGGAGGAAGAAACTAAAAGTGCATCTTTCTCCACTAACCCATCTAAGTCCCAGGATCATATGGGTTTTATGGAAAGTTCTTCTAAGAAATGTGCAGGGTCATAAATAATGATATAGTTGAAGTAGTAAATTGGATTATCAAAGGAGGAAACATTGTAATGTCATGAAACTACACGTTTATGAAATTGATACCTAAGAAGAAGGAAACAAAGGATATTACAGACTATAGACATATATCTTGCTACAATGTGATGGACAAAATAATTTCTCAACTTCTTGTAGGTCGGCTCAAAGAGGTACTTACTCCTATCATTTCAAGTGAGAAATGTGTCTTCATAAAGGGCTACAAAATCTTAGAAAGAACCCTCTTAGCATCTAAATACCTCGTGTGGTTTAAGATAAGAAAATATAATGCAAAATCTTGTAGGATTGATTTAACAAAATCTTATGATTTGTCAGCCAAAATTCTATGTGGGAGATTATGAAGGCACTAGGGTTCTTGAGAATATGGATACATATGCTTATATAGTGAATGGAACCACCTCGATTCAATTGTTATCAATTGAGATCCAGTGAGGCTCTTTACAACAACCAACTGGATACAACAAGGGGCCCTTGTCCCCTCTTCTCTTCAAGATAGTCATGTAGGGTCTCGCCAACATTATAAAGATTGTTGAAGATAAAGGGAAAGTCATACCCTTCATGATCAAGTGAACTATAGTGAAATCACATCTTGTACTCATCGATGATGATACGTTGTTTTCAGTGGGTCATTCTAACAGAGTTAAAGAGTTCAAGAAAGTCATAGTCAATTTTAGCAAGATGACAGGACTCTACATTAGTGATATGAGAAGGGGGAGACTAAAGATTGCTATAGGGATGGAAAGAGGGAGACTACCCAAAAAGTATCTAGGTGCATGTATCACAGGTGGGAAAGGATACATTGAGGATTTCAAGATATGGTTGGATGATATTAGAAGTAATATAGAGAGATAGAATGGTATGTAGATGTCTCTGTATGGGAGGCTTGCTCTTATTAGATCAGTTATACAAAGAAAGATACAATTTTGGAGTTGAGGTGTGTGATATTCATGTTCCTATTATATAGGTTATTAATAAACTAATGTCAAACTTTGTTTATGGAGGATGAAACCACGAGATGTACCAGGATACTATGGTTTTGTCATATGCCAAAGGAGGACTCAAGATCAAACCACCTCAGGAATCATATTTTCCTACCAACTTAAAAGACTTTGTTGGTTCCTGAGATGGCAAGAAATCATTTGGTCTATCTGGATAACTAAGATATATTGCAGCATGCCTATAGGGAGAGATGCTCAATCCTCTTTTGTGTGGAAGAATCTCTATAAAAGGTGGAGCAAAGTCAGCCCTTTGTACAATGTTGATGACAATGTTGCGTTCAAATTGGTTACTCAACAGAACAAACCATGGATCAACACTACCTACATGAAGATGTCACCTGATCTAAAATCTTATGGAGCTTCTACCATATTCTAGAATGGATAACCATGACTTATAGGGCCTTGCTGGGAAAATTAATGACAAATGACATGATGAGGAGATGGGGAATACAGGTGGACCCTCTATATGAACCTTGTGCAACTTTAAACATGAGAATCATAGCCATCTTTTCATAGTTGCGGGTTCAGCAAGTACATATGGTCTACCATATGTTTCATAAACCCATTGGGTCAGGATAATGCCAATAGACTTCTTGAGGTTCTAGAGTGGATGCTACATAAGCTCAAGGATAAATGATAACTTGGGTATGGTGGTTTATGCATCACCATGTTTTTCAAATACATAAGAGAATGAAGGAACAATGGGATCCATGCAAAGAAAAATAGTAATGAGGATGACTTGATAAAAAAGATCAAAAAAAATTTTCGAATCTTCTACATGACAAAAAAGACTTAGTTAGTGGCATATCCAACCAAGATAAATTAGACTAAGGCTTTATTAGTTAAATGTCCATGTAAAGTTTTAGTAGGGTGATCTGAGGGTCATGTTGTTTTGTGTATAGATTACAATGTACTTTTTCTTGGCAACATCTTTTACCTACTCCTAAAAATGGAATCTTATATGATATTGGACTTTTGTGGCATTGTTCATCCTTCACGTACAAAGGAATCCTTATTTGTTAGGGCTTAAATTAAGACAATTTTTTCTTATGAATATTCATAATACAAAGATCTAGAAAGCTCCCTCAGTTTACAATTATCATTCTCAGTTCTATGTTATAGTGATGCGGCTTTTTATGCCTTCATATTAGGATCTCATCTAGTGCTTACAAAAGAAGTATTTTCATCGAACATGTTCTCTTCTTCATCTTCCCACTTCAAGAAAACTTCTCTTTGGGATTTTTTTTCTACTTCAATTTTGATTCAGATCATCCTTCTACTCTTGGTTATGGAAGTTGTAATTTATAGAGAATCATGTTGAAGAAAAATAAATTATACAAGTTGATTATGCTTATCATGTTGGTCTAAATGGCTAATTTCCATTTGTATAAAATTCAATCAATATAGCTTTGTATAGTGGGAAACACAAGTCATATCCCAATTCAAAATTCATGGTATTGATGGATTTGATGATATGATAGATAAATGACCATCTATTCCTATTGATAATTAGATGGACAGATATGTAAGTATAAGTCGTCTATAAAAACTAATACATTGTTAAGGTGTAGATATTTAGATCCTTGTTCGAAGTGGTTATGGTAGAAATAGTTAGATGAAATGTTATTGTAAATTTTAGAAACTCTGAGATGGGAAGAAACTAGTTTGTTCCTCCCGTGCAAGGAAGTTTAAAGTTATTTCACAACTTAGGACCTTCATAGAGGTATATATTACTCTCTTTAGATATATAGTGAACTTTAAAACCTTTTTCAACTAGTTGAGTGATATAGGTCACTATGCATATGAAAAGGAAAACATACTCTCTCTTTTAAATGGTCTAGATGAACCATAGTAGCAAAGCTTTGTGATTTTGATGCTAAGACACCAATTTCACCTTTACTAACATTGCATCTCTTCTACAGGACTATGATAGAAAAACTTGAATGAGTCTTATGGATTTGTCTGCAGTGTTCTATGATAACTAAAAATAAAGTCTTATTTCTACAAGTAATCATCAAGTTAATGTTCATTTGAAATATTGTAGTAATAATATGGATTCTAGAGGAAGAATGTATTATGAATAAGGTAGGGAAAGAAATGTAACAGATAATTACACTACTAACTATAATACTTGTATTCTTAGAAGTGGAGCTTCAAGTAGTTGATCAATCCTCACTTTACAAGAAATAGGATTCCCACAAACATTAAAATAAGGAGGAAATCAAAATGAAAACAATTACTCTAATTTCAATAGGCCATCTATCATTTTCTCATATATGTGGACAGAAAGGACATGAGCATTAGCATATTTTTTATGCAAGTTTCCATATCTCTAATGTATCTAGAGCACTAAATGATACCAATGTTTCCTTATATACTATGTAGGTAGATGAAAATGATTTTGCAATGTGGTGTGTCGATTCTAGAGCCAATAATCATGTTGTCTGAAATGAAAGTAAAATCATTAATTTCATTACATCTAAATTTTTTAATATTATAATAATGTGAAATGAAAGCTATGTTTCAATCACACATATCACTGGTGGATTTAGGTACAATAAACAAAGGATACCACTAAAGAAGATGTTTCCTAATCCTAGTTTAGAAATAAACATATATATGTATTTAGACTTATATCATCATATCGTTCTTATTTCGTAATGCTTGTTACACAAAGAAAATGAAGAACCACATTACCCTAGCTCTAGGGAAGTCTATATGTATTGTATCTTCTGGAGGAAGATGGTGAAATGTAATTTTTCACATTGATTTGTTATAGTAGATGTTGTTTTTCTATTCTTTTGTGACTTTTCATGCCATTAGAAGAATCCATAAAATAGTACAACTATAACTTACAAATGATGGTAATGGTGAATGTTTTTTAGAATATTGAGAGACTTTATGTCCCAACAAGACATAGTTTATCATACGTCTTACATGCATGATCATGCTCAAAATGGATCTATTAAACGAAATCATATACATATAGTTGGCCTAGTTTTGTCTCTTATGTTTGAATATCATGCTCTACGGAATCCATGGGTTGAAGACCTTTCTACTGCAACATACTTGACTAATAGATTACATTCTTCTACCCAAAATTTAAAATGTTCATTCAAATTTTGGTAAATAAGACTCCTAGTGATTGTCTAAGAGTCTTTTCCTCCGTGTGATATCCTCATATTAGAGATGTAGTAAAGGATAAGAGAGAACCACAATCCTCTCCTTGTATTTATTTGATAGACTCACAAATATAAAAATGTATTAATGCCTTAATGTGTCTACCAATCATGTATTTGTTTCTAAACATGAGATGTTTTCTTATGATATATTTCCATTCAAACAAAATATTCAACATTCTAAAAAAGATGGAGCACTATATTTCTCTTAGGAACATCTTAATTATTGCCCATGGCGTAAGGTATTTATGAAAATCCAAGAAGCTTCAACACAAATAATGATATTCACACATAGTGTGACAAAGGAAGACATCTAACCCCTAAATTTACTTCAAAATGTGAGCTATAAAATGAAAATTGTGATAGTATAATCCAAACTGACAATTTTATATATATATCTTCCCTCTAGTGAGAATGAAAATACTTATTGCTTGCAAATATCTGTAATGGATTCTGACATGAACAATGTTGAAACTGACAATTATATATATATATATATATATATATATATCTTCTCTCTAGTGAGAATGAAAATACTTAATGCTTGCAAATATCTGAAATGGATTCTGACATGAACAATCTTGACTCAGTTCATGACGGCACTAGGCAAAAGATCAATGGTAGTTTCTGAATTATCATTGACATTAATGAAAATGACATTAAATGAAATGATACAAACTTTTTTCCATTTGAAAATGCTACAAAATAAAAAAATTCCATCTCATGAGATCAATAAATAAAACATATATTGTTGATGATTACAAATGTCATGCTAACTCCAATAACTATTAATTCTATCTTAAGTCATCGAGGGTGGAGGAAATAAATAAAATATAAGGTATATGGTCTTCATAAGAAGAGAACATGCAACTTACATAAATAATTAACAAAATTATTGTAATAGGTTGTAGTTGGATTTTCAAAACAAAGCTTAAGCCATGTGTATCTCTTGAAAGAGCGTGACTAAAAACAAATTTTATTATAACATAATTCAATTTATCTGTCTAAACTAAAACCATTGAAGTCAAATTAACTATGGGCTAAAACAAGCACCACAATCCATGTTACAATGATTAGCTCTTATCTTCCTTAACTTGGATTTCATATCAATTTTGTTGATACTTCCATGTTCATTTAAAAACATTTCATTGTATCAGACTTTCAATTGTTATAATTAGATATCTAATATTCACATGAATATTTCCAAGCCTCTACAATTCTTTACAAAAAGTTTAGAATATTAGTTTACTTGAAGATACATGGTGAAACTTCATTACCTTTTTGGAATTACAATCAAATATAGATGATAATTACTTCTTCTTAATCAACCCAAGTATGTAGAGGACATGCTACATAAGTGTTATATGCCTAACTACATATATGAAACAAATCTTGTATCTAAAACATTTCAAAAAGGTAAAAAAACATGGAAGCAAAGTTTCTGCGAACCCACTTGTTATAAATAAATAGAGGTATCTCTTGAATTTCTAACTTTTACAAGACTTGACATTACCCTTTTTTATTAACATTTATTTTGAATTCCTAAATAAATCAATAGTTATTCACATGTATAGTCCAACATATTTTAAGATATGTCAAAGACACTTATCATTTTTACATGCAAGTGTTTGGTAAGAAACATGTTGATGTTATAGTCTTTTTATGTTAATTGGTATGGATGTCCTTCAACATGTAGATCAATCAATAGTCATTTCATATTTGTATATATCTATCTATATTTCCTATAGTTCTATAAGCAATTGACAATTGTTAAGTCTATCATTAAAGCAAATTATCACTCTCTCTCATATTGTAGTTGAATTCATCTGGCTTGCTTCTCTGATTTGAGATTTATATAAACTTTAAGATATTTTGGACACTCTTTACTAAGATAATGTTAGTGCTTTATATTTTTTCTAAATCATATTTTTAATGATAAAAAGCACAGAATTGTGATGTAATTTGATTTGATAGAAATCATATTGGGTTCCATCCTAGTAATCTTCATACACCTGCCTATTAAGGGTGTTTTCAAATAGATAAAGATCTAAGCCTTCCATTATCCAAGATTAGAATTGGATGTTAGAGGCAGTAGAAAACACATCATAATAGCATAGTAAAACCAACATTTACATACCAAAAATAGGGATATTTAAAATAATAAAATATTGTAACATTTTTAACGAAACAATCAAACAAAATTTCATAACTATGTTAGTTTCCTTTATACATCCTTCATCAGAATCACGTAAATAGGCCCCAAACCCCAGTACATGAACCTTCTACACAGAAACACATATCCAGAGCTCACTTCACTATGAAGTCACTCGGTTTGTGTGAGAAACATCCTTCTTATTAAAACCCTAGTCAAGCATTACAATAATCCTTAGATAAATGTACATCTTAGATAAGCATATAGAAGAAAAAACATGGAAACATATAGAATTCTGAGTATATTTCTTTATTTTCTAAAGGAAGCAAATAATCCAAAACTGTGAGTCCAAGATACTAAGAAAATATTTAATATTGAAACTCCGCCATTAAGACCAAGAATAGATCACGCGGTCACAAAGGAAGGGTACACAAGACAAGATGCAAACTAGATAAACTAATGGACAACTTCACCAAACACCATAAAAGAATCGATAGTTCATTGGTTATCATACATAACCATAAGATACATTATTAAAAGAAACAAAGCCATCTCTATTATTCTCAAAATGTAAATTCCAATGAGATTCTACAAGAAGGTACGACGTTGGGTACAATTTTTTCACCCCTACAATTATAGGAAAGAGATAGGAAAACATCACACATAATATTATATCAACTACCCATCTAACACTCAAGAAAGTAAGATTCCATGGATCCTCTAGACTAATTTATGTTAAACTTTATTAAGTCACTAGCATCTCATACATTGTGCTTCTTCCATTAGACCTAAAAGCATGTTGAAGAACCACATGAGTCTCATAAGGAGTCCTAGAGAGAGAAATCCCACCAATATATATCAACATGTTACCGAAGCATATTTAATGAAATGCAGTAACAAAGAAATATGTTAATGCTTTATTCAATACCAGTAAGAAACTTGATAACTTAAAATATTTCATGTATCCTATCTCATCATATAAGGACATCCCATTATGTTATCAATCCAACATGTCAACCATCTCAAATACTAATATAAAATTACTTACCGTTCATGGATGGCCACTTATAGATATTTTATAAGAAATCATCATTAAGGATAATATGTAATCTCAATTATTACCTTGTATATTAGACTCTTTTTATCTCTAACTGGATTGTGTCATCCATATTAAAATCTTATGATTGTGCATTCCCTTACACAAAAGTAATGGATCACATGATTATCAAATCTCACTAAGATCATCTATTTCCCAAATTCGTGGTGGCATAAATTAGGGCTCATCCACCTGTAACCTACATAAGCTTTAGGGTTTTCATTTACACATAGGTCACAAAACATGTCACATCATTTTGTAAGTACTTCCATATAAATATATCACAGTCAGATCACATCAATCACATTGACAGAACTTCCATATAACAACATGGCATATAGGCTTCATTGGATAGGGGTCCAATTGGAACCATAACTGATATAAATTTTTGATAACTTATGTATATTCAGTACTATGTGATTGTTAGCACCTTTTCACAATTGTGAATCAATACAAGAATACACATTTTCCTTCTCCAACTTCTACATAATAGAGAGTTCTTTGGTGCAAGGGAAATATCCATTTTGATGAGGTTTTCACTTATTACTTAGTCTAATTACTCATCTTTCAAGAATGTTTCATAAAAATAATTACTTACTTAGTTTGACTCAATTTAATATCTTCATCTTATGATTACTATGCAGAAATAGTATATGAAATTAAGAAATACTTAGCAGTAAACAATATGGACATCTAATACAAAAATGAACATATGATGGACATGTAATCTCATGTATATCTCATACTCATTCAAATCATCATCAAGAGTATGCATGCCTTTAATCATATCCATGATCACCTCAAGCTTCCATGGGCTTATCATATGGTCCATATTCCCCTTTATGACGTTGATAATCAAACATTCATCATTGTTTCTGTCGAGTCATCATGTAAGGATCACATATGATAGTACCACTTTCTCCTATTTAGTGATTCTCGAAAACTATCACTTTAAGCAAGGCATAACATCTTAGAAGGATGACCATGTTTACTATAAGTTTATGAGGTTAGGCATGGAGTATATTACATTGTAAATATATCCATAATCATCAATCGCTCAAGAAATTAACACACCAACATTTCTTTTCCATGGGCTTCTATATTATCATATATGTATGGAAACATCTTTTAGTATTTAGAGTACTAAAATTATATAATAGTATTTCCATTATTAATAACCAACATTCATTGGATTACTCAATCTGTTCAGATTAACTATATATTAAATATTCAAGTAACTCTCTGTAGGGACCCATGGTACCTAACTCATCACATCGGCCTCAAGGTATCCACCTTATGCATCAATCACATGCCATCAACTCCATATCATCGACTTTGCTCTATTTTTATATAACCTTTAACCGGATAATTATTTCATAGTATTAGAGTATTCTTATCAAAAATGGGACACCCCAATGGTTAGATCCTTGGTTTGCTACCAAGAGATCTCAGGTTAAAGATCGGATGATGGTACAAATAGAATTTTCAATTATTTTTTCTTAAAAAAGAGTGTTCTCATATCACTAACCTAGTTCAGTTAAATATATGACGTGATAAGAAGAGAAGTAGAAGCATATATTTCTCTTTCAGGAGGATAGGCACCTAACTATGACTAGTTCCATGCAAAAGTAATATATTTCAAGTTACCACCCTATATTTAAATTCATGATTCTGAAAATACCCTTGCTCATGCTTCCTTCACTCCATATAAATCCTAGATTAATAATTAAAATCACTGGTTAAGCATATTGTGACGCCCCAACGTGCCACAAAGTGAGATTACTGAAAAAAAATGTGGAACTAATATTAATCAACCAGGTTACCATAAACATAGGAAATTAAAACTAATTTTACATAATCACAAAAGCTAAAACTTATCACTTGAGTCCACATGAAGCCAGATGTATTATATAACATGCCATAAATATGTACACATCTTATTGTTCACTAGCTAACTTGCCACCACCTGTTACTAGAGGTAACCTATTTATACACTTATATCCCATATATGTACACCAAGAGCATATGAACAAAATGTTGCCTCGATATAAAACATCTAAAAAACCTCCCAAAGGACCTGAGTGTACAGGGACAACACATAGGACTCTACTACAAAACACTAGTAGCATATACAACCTTTCAACAGCTACTTCTCCTCTTGCTGCTCAGCCTCAACTTCAGGATCTCTAGCTCATCGTGCACGACCACCTAAAAGATGTAGAAACCCACGGGGTGACACCAACGTCCTAGAAAGAGATATAACTCTCTGCCAACATCTATTTAAAGCACAGATAGATTATACTGAATAGATTAAACATTATAAGCATATTCAGCTCAATGATATAAGCAAGGCAAGTAACACTATATAAGCAATTTAGGTATCTACATCTGAGCAGTTTAACATATTATGCTTTAAAAGGAATATGAAGAACATTTATAACAGTTGATTTCTCTTACCACATTATAATTCAAAAAATCGGTACAAAGATAAGGAAGGGGGGGATCCAATGTGAAACATATTTAATCCTAAGAAAATATACTACCCAGATGTATTACCTCTTTTATTATGCCCTGAGGATTTGAGTTGTACCACCTAGATCCAACCAACCACTACGAAGTCGAAATTGGTGTCGTACAAGATTAATGGAAGAGCCGGAATCCATGATCTTCTCCTATACTACTCATTCAGTTTGAGTCTGCACTGCAGTGACATATAGTCAAACTGCAAAGACAACAACTTATAGTCAAAGTTACAGTCATGTAAATAAAACAACTCATAGTAAAGGCTTTGGTCTTATAAAACACCTAGCCTTCCTTGGTACAGGTCACGACACTAGAAACCAGGGTATATAACCTAATCACTAAGGTACAACTGCAGTTGTCCTCTATGACCTCATATCACATGCTCATCACTGAGACCCGACCGGAGTCATTCTCAAAACACTTGGGATCAAGATGTCAGGGACACGTAGTCACTTGTACCTCACATACTCAATAGTATGCGCTCTGAGTTTCCCTTGAGAATACCCATTTCACCGTCCAGCAAAGTACTGATACTGAAGATGGATCTATGGTACAGGGCTCCTACATGATTAGGGCTTCACTTGATTAGTTAAGCCAATTGGGTATCTTTTAGCATCAATCAAGTTACAATATATGAACCCTACATAGTTTCTACAAAGATAGGGGTATGTTACAACTCCAGAACATATAAAACACATGGAGTAAGGACTTGTCACATCATCAAATGATACCACTTCCTTACAAGGCCATCAACATCATCAAATCATTAGGGGATATCAATCCCTCATCATATTACTAGAAGATATCACCTCACATTAGGGATTGAGCCTCTACCAGGTCATAAGACCCAATCACATAATCCATGTATCATAGCATCATATCTCATCATGCCTCATAAGGGCTCACAATCATTACTCTATATCACATAAGCATCATCATAGCAATTTCTAGCTATGACTTTCAATCACCTGCATGGTTAGAATCATACAAGTAGGAGAGAGAAACAATGTATCATCACTACATACTATCACATGCGCAAGGTGAACTACTATATTAAAGTTCCACATTAGGGTTGTGGTTTCAACATGAAGTCTGATTAGGATTTTACATCACAATAATATAAACATCCTTAGGTATCTCACCTTTCCAACATTCTTGGAACATCCTTCGTGGTCCTTCATGACCAACATCAAGACAACCATTCTTATCAAACATATGCCATAACCCTTAATCGATTGAACAAGGCATTAGGTCACAAATCGTGTGATCGAAGGGAGATATACATCATGATCGAAGACAATCCTCAAGACCAACATTCAAGGCACAAACCATAACCAAAAGGTCGAAGGGAAACCACTTGTTCAGCATTTGAAGAGGATCATTAGACCATGAATCCATGCTATCAAAGAGGATATCACCACCTAATCAACGACACATCAGCAACCAAGGGTGCCACCCAGGGGTCAGCGACCAAGGCTGTAACATCCCTGACCTGGGTTATACTTTAACCCTAGATGTTTTGTTTAAGAAAGATAATTATATGCTTGCTCTTATCTTTTGAAAAGTAATTAAGGCTCAAGAGGAACTTATGTTTCAATTTTTGTCCTTTTTGAATAATGTTGAAAACAATGTTTTGCCTGTTTTGGACTAAAGTGCAAATTTCCCAAATTGAGGGGTTAACTTGCAAATTTTACATGATAAAATGTTCCTCAAGTGTTGAAGCATCATAAGAATGAAAATTATGCAGAGGTATGGCTTGTGGAAGCTGAGAACCAAAAAAGAGCTTATTAAGCAATGTTTGTGCATTAAAACCTAGTTTTGGTGTAATGTGCAATTTACCCAAAACCTAGGGTTCAATATGCAAAATACCACTTCTAGAGAGTCCCTAATGTTTCTTGGTATCAATTAGAGACAATAAAATCAGAGGGGCGTCTCATTTGAATCTCTTTGGGAGAGAGAGAATCTTGATGTTAAAATAATCAAGATTTAAGCATAATTGAAACCCTAATTCAATTTAATGCAAAAATAAATATATTAATGGAAGTGCATTTCAACCAAAAGTGTGATGGTTGAATTTTTATAAGTGTGGACGTCCTTGTACCTTGTAATGGCACCGAAATATCTAGAGTGAGTGGAGAGCCCACTCACATTAGTTAAAGAAAAAGTAATATCCACTCATTTTTGGATATTATTATTATTATATTGATTAAGGTGCTTAATTTGTTTTCTTTAATTCATGGATAAATAAGAGGATTTTGAAGGATAGTATGATGTCTTCGTATGAAAGGAAGTGAGGGGGATAAGTGGCACCAATTTTGGGAATTTAAAGGATTTTTATAACACTTTCTCTCTCTTGAAATTCCCTTATATACACTCCATTTTTCACCCACATGAAAGGACTTTTTGACTCTTCTTTCTTTCCTTGCTTTGGCCGAACACAAGGGAGCTTAGGAGCAACAGGAGGACGTGCCCCAACCTGTAGGTAAGCTCCATGGTCATCTTCAACCTTCATTTCATGGTGGAAATCAAAATTCAATGCTTATTTTCTTCTTTTCTCCATTCAATGCTCAACCTTGATCATCCTTTGCATCCAAAAAGTTGAGAATGGACCTTGGACAGTTGAGGAAGCTTCACTCACCATTAAATACGTGAAGCTTGAAGCTTGGATTCAACTTTTAAGGCGGGTTATATAACTTGAACCTCTAATGTTATTATTGATTTCATTTCTTCATCATATGTTGATTCCTTTATCTATCTCGAATTTCCTTTTGATTAATTGTTGAAATCACCACAAAGATCACAGCAAATTTCTAAGGTTTGTAGCTTTAAGATGATGATGTCATCTTAGCACACACCTCAATAAATATCAGGTCCTAACGGTTTCAACTTGAGACCAATCAGTCTCAAGACCGATTGAAACCAAACGGTCTCAAGACCGTTTGGGGTCTATTGCTGATGTGAATGAATGAAGATCCAATGGTTCAAATTAATCTAATTATAATGGTTTCAAGAATGGATGATCCATTGATTACAAACCCTAATCGGATTTATTGGTTCAAACCCTAAATTGATTGAGTCGATTTCTATATTGTTTGGCCTAAACGGTCTCAAGACCGTTTGGAGGAAAACGGTCTCAAGACCGTTTGGGATCAAACGGTCTCAAGACCATTTGAGGTAAAGAGGAGTCATGGATGGATGGAGATCCAAGGGTTACAAGTTGATCTACTTTCAATGGTCTTAATGTTGGATGGTTCAATGAGTGGAAACCCTAAATCGATTGATTAACAAACCCTAATTTAGGGTTAAACGGTTTCAAGCTGATTGAGACCAAATGGTCTTAGACTGTTTGAGGGCCATTCGGTTTCAAACCATTTGGGGTTAATTAATATTTAATTCAAACGGTTTCAAACCGTTTAGAGATTTTGAGATCAAGACCGTTTGATGGTCTAACGGTCTTAAGACCGATTGAAGGTTTTGGGACCAAGACCGTTTAAGGACTAATGGTCTTCAGACCGTTTGGAGGTTTGGTCCAAGACCGTTTGAAGGTCTAAACGGTCTCAGACCGATTGGAGTTTTGGACCAAGACCGTTTGAAGGTCAAAGTACATCAATACCGTTTGAAGGTCAAAGTACTTCAAGACCGTTTGAGGGTCTAATACCTCAAGACCGTTTGAAGGTCTAATTGATTCAAATCATGTAAGTACAATTAACCCCATGATTGTTGATGATGTATATCAAAGATAATTACAATGGTTATACCTCTCAAGTACTTAGGTGATTAGTACCTTTTGAGTGGTTAACCTTTGATGCATATGGAAGCAAAATCTCAATACAATATGCTAACCCTAAATGTATGTACTTGAATGAAGGGTTGACCTAATCTAATCAAGATTGAAGTAATCAACATCCTAAAGAGGATGAGAGAGAGAGGAATTCATACATGTATAATGATCATGTAGTGGTTAAGCATCAACACTTTCAACATGAATAAAATATGCAATTAGGGTATGATCCTTGATAAAGAGATCATGAAGCCCTAATCGAGAAGGTTGATGAGCCCTAACCCTAATTTAGGGCAATGCTAGGTGAAACCCTAATCTAGGGTAATGGTGTAACTATAATCTAGGGTGATGATATGAGAAACCCCAATTCAGGGTAACATAATGAAAAACCCTAATTTAATAGGATGCTTCATGAAACCCTAATTTCGGGTAAAGTTACATGAAACCCTAATTTGGGGAAAAGTTATAAGGAACCTTAATTTGAGATAATGATGTGTGAAACCCTAATCTAGGGTGATGCCATGTGAAACCCTAATCCAGTGATGTGAAGTGAAACTCTAATCTAGGGTGATGCTATGTAATGCTATATGAAGCCCTAATATGAAACCCTAACCCTAATATAGGGTGAAGGTATGTGAAACCCTAATTTTGGGTTATAGTGCATGAAACCCTAATCTTGGGCAATATGACGATAAACCATAACCTGAATTTTGGGTAATGGGATGAGTATCCCTAAATGACATGAATTTGGAAATCCTAACCCTAATGAGGGAATAGTGATGCTACTCTTACATTGCATAGTGTTGATACGTAATTGATATGACTGTTATCATGTGTACTAACCATGCAGGTATCATGAGATACTAGGCATAGCAGGTATGAGCTATGATGTTTTATTATTGAAATTGTTTTATGGTCCTTGTGAGCCATAATATGCTTTTTTGCCTAGTAAGAGGTAACAAGAGATTAAATGGGTCTTGAAAGCCATGTGAGATGCTTGTGTATCAAGTATCATGTTTACCTTGGTCGGATGACCTGAAGGTATTAGTTACCTAATAAGTGGTAACAAGTGTTCTTTGATGAACTGAGGGTTTGAATACCCATATTCCATAATCATGATGATGAGATGTTAAGGGATGAGAATACCCATGATGTGACAAGGGATTGAGATCCCAATGTTTTATAAAGCTTTGAAAAGTACTTGAAAGAAGTATTACTCATTCTTTGCAGCATTTGTTATAATAATTTGTGTTTGAAAACCTGATTGATGCTAAAAGAATATGGTATTGTACTTAATTAATCAAGTGAAATCTTATCATGTAGAGCCCTGGCCATAGATCCATCATCGTCAGTAGTTGGTGATGGTGAAACAAGTTTTCCTACGGGATCTCTTGGAGGGCATGCTGTTGAGTATGTGGGGGTTATTGGCACAAATATCCTTACGCCCTAATGAAGAATTGATTTGAGATAAACATTAAATCTCCCAATCCTTCATTATATATGTCAGGATGGATGTATCACTAATCTCCCAATTTTGGGATGGATGTATCATGAATCTCCTAATAATGTTAATGTCGGATCAATGTGAGATAAACATGAAATCTCTCGATTGCGAAGAGATTACAGCTGCCATTGTAACTCTATAGCAAAGTTGCCAGTATACCCTGGAAAGCTATTTAGCAGAGACACAAGATGTCCTGCATTTTGTACTCACACTGACTGAGGAGGATGAGGTCATGGAAATCTGGCTCTTCCTTGACCTATGTATGGCACCGATTTCGACTTCGCAATGGTCGGTTGGAGTATGAGCGGTATAGATCATCTCCTCAGGGCTTAAGTATGATTGTAAAATGTAATCAACCGTGCAGCGTATTTGCTTAAGGTTGAAATACGAGAATCATTAGTTTATGTTACCTTGTTTAGCATATCCTAGATGGATAAATGTTATACATGTTCTTCATTTCCTTATTGGATAAGTGACATTCTGCTTTATTAAGTTATAGCTGAAATTCTTTGAATAAGAATATTGCTCTAATCTGTTTAGACATTGATTTATCTGTTGTTGAATATATATGATTCCTGTGCTCAGTTTTATTCTATTAATATGCAATAATAATGTTTCTGGTGGAGAGTTATATCTCTCGCTGGGACAATTTTAATTGTCTCACCCCCGTGGAATCCAACTTTTTAGGTAGACGTAGAAGAAGAGGCAGAAACCCTATTGATGGGGAAGAGCAGCAGCAGCAGCAACAGGGACAGCAGTGATATTCCAGGTGGAGGCACTGGCTGTCATGTTTTGTATAGAGAGTCATATGTGTCATCTATGTACTCTCAGGTCCTCGGAGTTAGTAGTTAGTACTTTTAATGAATCGATCTAAGGTTTTGGCTTGATGCCTCGAGGTTCTTATACTTCCTATGTATAGTTTTAACAGAGCAACTATTGTTTGTAATCCTCGAGAAGGGACGGTACAGGATATGTACTTATGAACCAGGATGTAAATAAAATACATTGGTTCTTGATAAAAGAGTCTTCCTGTGTTTGGATCTCTTTGTAAATGGTTTTAATTTTAGTGATTTTTAGTAATCCACTAGTTATGTTTAATTCCACAATTAATTACATTGTGACGGTCTGATTTGGTGTCGGGTCGTCTCAGTATAGTTGGTATCGGAGCCCTAGGTTCGCTAAGTCTACAGAGACATAGGATTAAGGTTTTTGAGTTTGTTCTAGTGTCTTCCAGTTTATCTGATTGTGACTTCTACTCATATAGGAGGAGAAGAAGAACTTGAAGATGTCTGGATCACATGATGAACATGCTGCTGAGAGCAGTGTTGCTGCACCAGGAGGAGGTGCAAGGGATCAGGGTAGGGAGGAACCAGTGCCTGAACGTCCCCAGCTGGACCAAGCCATGCTAGAAAACCCAGCTTTCCATGCTCTGTTTGGGCAGTTAATGGCAACTATGACACATATGGAAGATAGGATGCCACCACCTACACCTAGGGCACCAGTCCATAATGAAGGATAGGGAGCCGAAAAGTCTTTCGAACGACTTCGTCGGGTTGGAGCCACAGATTATGCTGGTACAGCTGATCCAGTAGACGTAGATATGTGGCTGACTGAGCTGGAGAAGGCCTTTAGAATCCTCAATATCCCTGAAGTAGAGAAGGTGAGGCATGCAGTGTACCTTCTAAAAGGGAGTGCTGGCTACTGGTGGACAATAGGAGTGGGCAAGAGGCTAGGTGTTGAAATCGGATGGGGGGAATTCTGATGAGAATTCATCAATAGATACTTCCCCAAGACGTATCTAGATGAGAAGATCTCTCAGTTTGAGAGGATAAGGCAAGGACCAATGAACATTAGCGAGTATGAAGCTAAGTTCATGGAGCTTTTGCGGTTCTGTCTGCATATGGCAGCTACTGAAGAAGAGAGAATTCGGTGTTTTGAGAAGGGGCTGAATGCTGATTTGACCACTCATGTGTCTGCCTTAGAGAACAGGGAGAGGTTCGCCACCTTTGTGGAGTCTGTGAGACGGATAGAAAGGTCGGTGATTGAGAAGTGTCAGACTAAGAGTAAGAAGGTGTATACTTAGTTTCAAGGACAGAGGTCCGAATGTTTTAAGAAACCGAGATTTTCTGTACCAATAGCACCACCAAGATTCAATACCCAGACACAAAGGATGTCAAATAGGGGTAGAGGCCGTAGTTTACCACCAGAGGGAGCCCACAGCTCAGCATCAGTGTTAGTAATAGGACCACCCAGGCCACAGAGGGAGACCAGAGGTTGTTTTATATGCGGAAAGATGGGGCATTTGATGAAAGATTGTCGAGCTAGAGATGCAAGTGTGACTCAACCTCAGGGGCAGAGTCAGCAAGGCTCTCAGAGGCGACAATTTTTGATTGGCGCTAGAGGACGTGGACAAGCATCCCAAGCTGGTTCGTCGGCACCCAACAACCAAGCACAGGGTCAACAACAAGAAACAGCGAGATTCTATGCGATGAATCAACCTGAAGCAGTAGTCAACCCTCGAGTTGTGACAGGTTAGATGGAACTATTTCATTCTGATTTGTCCTCGTCCTGCTTCGTATCTATTTTGATTGATCTGGGTGCTACGCATTCCTTTATCACTCAAGAAGTGATTCATGACTGCAAGATGACTGTTATTCATAGAGCAGATAATCTGTTATTAGAAACCCCTTTGTTGGGATCTGCAGTGCTACGGGAGATGTGTTCTCCCTGCATTCTTTCCTTTTCTGAACATCGCATTCAGGTGGATCTTATACCACTTGAGATGCATGGGTTCGATATAATTCTTGGGATGGAGACCCTAGAAAAGTATAAGGTTGTCTTGGACTGTGATTCCAAGTAAGCTGTGTTCACAGACAATGGTGATACATGGATCTTTCAGGGGGACAGAAAGATTCTTCCAACCTGTCTAGTGTCAGCTATGGTAGCTGAGAAGATGATGAGACAAGGATGCTTTGCATTCTTGGAACATGTGGTAGACACCACAATGGAGAGCCCTAATCTTTCTGAAGTTCTGATAGTTAGGGAGTTTGAAGATGTGTTCCCTGAGGAACTTCCAGATGTTCCTCCGCCCCGAGAGATTGATTTTGAGATTAATCTAATCCTGGGCACGCAACTAGTAGCACAAACACTGTATAGAATGGCACCTGCTGAGATGGCAGAGCTCAAGAAACAGCTGCAGGAGTTGCTTGAGAAAGGTTTTATCCGACCGAGTACTTCACCATGGGGTGCTCCGGTTCTCTTTGTTAAGAAGAATGATGGATCTATGCGGTTATTCATTGATTACAGACAGTTGAATAAAGTAACCATACAGAACAAGTATCCTCTGCCAAGGATCGAGGACCTGTTTGATCAGTTGCGCGGTGCAACTATCTTCTATAAGATAGATCTGAGGTTGGGATATCATCAATTGCGTATCAAGGAGAGTGACATACCTAAGTCTGCCTTTAGGACAAGGTATGGTCACTATGAGTTCATAGTTATGTCGTTTAGACTAACTAATGCACCACCTGCATTCATGGAACTCATGAATAGAATCTTCCGGCCTTTTCTTGATCAGTTCATAGTAGTCTTCATAGATGACATCTTGATATACAGTAGATATGCTCAACAGCATGAGCAGCACCTCTGTCAGTCTTTAATTTTGCTAAGAGAGCATAAGCTGTATGCTAAGTTTAGCAAATGCGAGTTCTGGTTACTAGAAGTTTCTTTTCTAGGACACATAATATCTTCCTCAGGTATCCGTGTTGATCCTAAGAAGGTAGAATCTGTCCTGCAATGGGAACAGCCAAAGACACCGACGGAGATACGCAGTTTCCTAGGACTGGCAGGCTATTATAGGAGGTTCATTAAGAACTTCAGTTCTATAGCTTTACCCCTAACCAGGTTGACCAGGAAGGAGGTTCCTTTTGTTTGGAATGACAAGTGTCAACTATTGCGCACCATTTGAAACATACGTCATTAACTAAGAAGAAGCGATCATTATCAGCGGAATTATTAAAATTCACTAAAAATTAAAACCATTTACAAAGAGATCCAAACACAGGAAAACTCTTTTATCAAGAACCAATGTATTTCATTTACATCCTGGTTCATAAGTACATATCTTGTACCATTCCTTCTCAAGGATTACAAACATCAACTACTCTTTTAAAACTATACACAAGCAGCATAAGAACCTCGAGGCATCAAGCCAAAAACCTTAGATCGATTCATTAAAGTACTAACTTCTAACTCCGAGGACCTGAGAGTACAGAGATGACACATAGGACTCTCTATACAAAACATGACAGCCAGTGTCTCCACTTGGAATATCACTGTTGTCCCTATTGTTGTTGCTGCTGCTCTTCCCCTACAGTAGGGTTTCTTCCTCTTCTTCTGCATCTACCTAAAAAGTTGGATCCCACGGGGGTGAGACAATTGGAATTTTCCCAGCGAGAGATATAACTCTCTACCAGAAATATTATTATTGCAAATTAATGGAATAAAACTGAGCAGAAGAATCATAAGTATTCAACAGCAGATAAATCAATTGTTTGAGCATATTAGAACAATGTTCTTATTCAAGGCATTTCAACTTGTAACTTGATAACGCAGTATGTCATTTATCCAATAAGGAATATGAAGAACATGTATAACATTTATAGGTTTTAAACGTGCTAAGCAAGGCAACATCAACCACTGATTCTCGTATTTCAACCTTAAGCAAATACACTACATGGATGATTACATTTTTCAATCATACTTAAGCCCTGAGAAGATGAGGTATACCGCTCATTCTCCAACCGACCATTGCGAAATCGAAATCGGTACCATACATAGGTCAATGGAAGAGCTGGATATCCATGACCTCATCTTCCTCAGTCAGTGTGAGGACAAAATGCAGGACATCTTGTGTCTCTGCTAAATAGCTTTCCAGGGTATACTGGCAACTTCGCTATAGAGTTACAGTGGCAGCTGTACTCTCTTCGCAATCGAGAGATTGCATGTTTATCTCACATCGATCCGGTATTAACATTATCGGGAGATTAGTGTTACATCCATCCCGGCATTCGGGAGATTAGTGATACATCCATCCCGGCATATATAATGAAGGATTGAGAGATTTAATGTTTATCTCACATCAATTCCTCCATTAGGGCGTAAGGATATTCACGCCCATAACCCCCACATACTCAATAGTATGCCCTCCAGGAGTTCCCGTAGGAAAACCTGTTTCACCATCACCAATCTACTGACGATGATGGATCAATGGTCAGGGCTCTACATGATAAGATTTCACTTGATTAATCAATTGCATTACCATATCCTTTTAGCATCATGCAGGTTTTCAAACATAATTCATTATAACAAATGCTACAAAGAATTTTTAATGCTTCTATCAAGTACTTTTCAAATCTTTATTAAACATTGGTATATTAATCCCTTGTCACATCAGGGGCATTCTAATCCCTTAAAATCTCATCATCATGATTATGGAATATGGGTATTAAAGCCCTCAATTCATCAAGAACACTTGTTACCACTTATCAGGTACCTAACACCTTCAGGTCATTTGACCAAGGTAAACATGATACTTGCAATACAGACATTTCACATGGCTCTTAAAGACCATTAATCTTCCGTTACCTCTTATTAGGCAACAAAGCATATTATGGCTCACAAGGCCCATAAAACAATTTCAATAATAAAACATCATAGCTCATACCTGGCTATGTCCAACATCTCATGATACCCGCATGATTAGTGCACATGATAACATTTATATCAATTACATATCAGGACTATGCATGTAAGAGTAGCATCACTATTCCCTCATTAGAGTTAGGATTTCCCAATTCATGTCAATTAGGAATACTCATCCCATTACCCAAATTAGGGTTATGGTTTATCATCATATTGCCCAACATTAGGGTTTTATGCACTATAACCCAAGATTAGGGCTTCACATACCTTTACCCTATATCAGGGTTAGGATTTCATATTAGGGTTTCATACAACATTATATAGCATCACCCTGGGATTAGAGTTCACATCACATCTCTGTATTAGGGTTTCACTTGACATCACCCTTAATTAGGGTTTCACATAACCTCACCCTTAATTAGGGTTTCACATGACTTCACCCTTAATTAGGGTTTCACATAACATCACCCTTAATTAGGGTTTCACATAACATCACCCTTAATTAGGGTTTCACATAACATCACCCTTAATTAGGGTTTCACATGACATCACCCTTAATTAGGGTTTCACATGACATCACCCTTAATTAGGGTTTCACATAACATCACCCTTAATTAGGGTTTCACATGACATCACCCTTAATTAGGGTTTCACATGAAATCACCCTTAATTAGGGTTACATCATTACCCTAGATTAGGGTTACACCTAGCATTGCCCTAAATTAGGGTTGGGTTTCATCAACCTTCTCAATTAGGGTTTCATGATCTCTTTATCAAGGATCATACCCCAATTACATATTATTTTCATGTTGAGAGTGGTGAGGCTTAATCACTACATGCTTATTATATATGTATGAATTACTCTCTCTCTCTCATCCTCTATAGGATGTTGATTTACTTCAAATTTGATTAGATTAGGTCAACCCCTTATTTAGGTACACACATTTAGGGTTAGCATATTGTGTTCAGATATTGCTTCCTTAAGCATCAAAGATTAACCACTCAAAAGGTACTAATCACTTAAATACCTTGAAGGTACAACCATTGTAATTACCTTTGATAAACATCATCAACAATCATGGGGTTGATTGTACTTACAAGATTTGAATCAATTAAACCTTCAAACAATCTTAGGGTATTAGACTTTTAAACGGTCTTGAAGAATTGTAAATCGAATCAAATCATTCGGTCTTGAAACCGAATCCATCCATTCGGTCTTGAAACCGAATCAACCCATTCGGTCTTGAAACCGAATCAACTCATTCGGTCTTGAAATCGAATCGATCCATTCGATCTTGAAACCGAATCATCCATTCGGTCTTGAAACTGAATCATCAACCATTGATTTAAAACTGAATCAATCTATTAGGTCTAGGGTTTGCAATCAATGGACCCTCCAACATTGAAACCATTGAAATTAGATCAAATTGAGACCATTGGATCATCATACAACTTATTACATCACCTGACCTCAAACGGTCTTGAGGTTGTTTGACCTCAAACGGTCTTGAGACCGTTTAAGCCATACAACTTAGAAATTGACTCAATCGATTTAGGGTTTCAACCATTCAATCCAATTAGGGTTAGTAATCAATGGATCCCCCATCCTTGAATCCATTAAATTAAAACCAATTTGAGCCATTAGATCTCCATCATTCACATCAGCAATTAACCCCAAACGGTTTTGAAGTTCAATTATCCATTCGATCTTGAGATCCATTACCCATTCAGTTTTTAACTCAATTGCCCATTCGATCTTGTAGTTAATTACCCATTCGGTTTGAAGCAAATTTCCCATTCGATCTTGGGTTCAACTACCCATTCGGTCTTGGGTACAACTACCCATTCGGTCTTGGGTACAACTACCCATTCGGTCTTGGGTACAACTACCCATTCAGTTTTGGAACCGAATTAACTCAATCGGTTTTGAAACCAAATTAACTCAATCGGTTTTGAAAACCGTTTGCCCCTTCCTTTGTTGAGGTGTGTTCTTAAGATGACATCATCATCTTCAAGCTTCAAACCTTAGAAATCAGTTGTGATTCTTATGGTGATTTCAACAATTAATCAAAAGGGAATCAAGAAAGAAGAAAGGTTCAACATATGATGAATAAATTGCAAGCAATAATGACATTTAAGGGTTCAAGTTATATAAACCGCCTTCAAAGTTGAAACCAAACTTCAAGCTTCACGTCCTCAATGGTGAATGAATCTCTCTCAACAGTCCAAGGCCCGTTCTCAATTTTTGAGTGAAATGAATGGCTAAGGTTGAAGATTGAATGAAGAAAAGAAGAAATTCAGCATTGAATTTCGATTTCCACCATGAAATCAAGGTTGAAGATAACTATGGAGCTTACCTACAGGTTGGGTCACGTCCTCCTGTTTCTCCTAAGCTCCCTTGTGCACGTCTGAAGCAAGGAAAGAAAAGGAATCAAAAAAGCCTTTCATGTGGGTTGAAAATGGGATGTATATAAGGAAATTTCAATGAGAGCAAAAGTGATAATTAATTCCTTCAACTTCCCAAAATTGGCGCCACATACTCCCCTCAATCCCTTGCATACGAAGCCATCTCCCACACCTTGTAATTCTTATTCATTATCCATGAATTAAAGAAAACAAATTAAGCGCCTTAACCATTATAATAATAATATCCAAAATTGAGTGGATATTACTTTTCCTTTAAGTAATGTGAGTGGGCTCTCCACTCACTTTAGATATTTCATGGAATTTGCAAGGCACAAGGACGTCCACACTTATAAAAATTCAACCATCACATTTTTTTTTGAAGGGCACTTCTATTATTATATTAATTTTTGCATTAAATCGAATTAGGGTTTCAATTATGCTTAAATCTTGATTATTTTAATACCAAGATTCTCTCTCCTCCAAAGTGATTCAAATAAGATGCCCCTCTGAATTTATTGTCTCTAATTGATACCAAGAAATATTAGGGACTCTCTAAATGTGGTATTTTGCATATTGAACCCTAGGTTTTGGGTAAATTGCACATTACACCAAAACTAGGTTTTAATGCACAAACATTGCTTAATAAGCTCTTTCTTGGTGCTCAGGCTTATGGCAACCATACCTCTGCATCATTTTCATTCTTATGATGCTTCAACACTTGAGGAACATTTTACCATGTAACATTTTCAAGTTAACCCCTCAACTTGGGTAATTTGCACTTTAGTCCAAAATAGGCAAAACATTGTTTCAACATCATTCAAAAAGGACTAAAATTGAAACATAAGTTCCTCTTGGGCCTTAATTACTTATCAAGAAATAAGAGCAAGCATATAACTATCTTTATTAAACAAAACATCTTGGGTTAAAGCATAACCCAGGTCAGGGATGTTACAACATTCTTTCCAGCTGTTGAAAGAAAAGTTAACAAGTGTACATGTGCTGGTGTTACCTGAGCAAGGGAAGGGGTACATAGTATTCTGTGATGCATCTAAGAATGGTCTAGGATGTGTGTTGATGCAGGATAATCAAGTGATTTCTTTTGCCTCTTGATAGCTTAAGAAACACGAGGAGAATTATCCGACACATGATCTAGAGCTAGTTGTTGTGGCCCATTCTTTGAAGATCTGGAGACATTATCTCTATGGAGAAACATTCCAGATTTTCACAGACCATAAGAATCTAAAATATATTTTCTCACAACATGAGTTGAACATGAGACAACGCCACTGGATGGAGTTAATCAAGGACTACGATTGTATAATTGATTATCATCTAGGGAAGGCTAATGTAGTGGTTGATGCACTAAGTAGGAAATCATCATCACCAGCTTTAGATAAAGCACAGTTGAACTCCTTAGTGTTCTTTAAAAGAGATATGCTTATCTCCTTGAGGCAAAACAATATACAGCTTAAGGTATCGTTGTTAGCCGGGTTGTTAGCTGAGATGCAAGTTAAACCTACTTTGAGACAACAGATTAAAGAAACACAGCAAGCTGAAGCTGTGGGTGATAGTTGATAGGTTGACTAAAACGGCACATTTTCTTACTGTCAAAACAACCTACACTGCTGAGAGGCTTGCACAGATATATATAGATGAGATAGTGCGGTTGCACGGGGTTCCAGCTACTATTGTTTCTGATAGAGGTCCCCAGTTCACGAGTCATTTTTGGGAATGACTACATAAAGCTTTGGGTACGCAGTTAAGTTTTAGTATTGCCTTTCACCCACAGACAGATGGACAATCTGAGAGGACCATACAAACCTTGTAGGATTTGCTTAGGGCATGTGTCCTTCAGTTTGTAGGAAGTTGGGATCTACACCTGAGCTTGATAGAATTTGCTTATAATAATAGCTATCAGCACAGTATTGATATGGAACCATATGAAGCATTATATGGTAGATGTTTTAGATCTCCTTTATGTTGGTATGAAATAGGAGAAAATCAACTTTTAGGTCCTGAGCTTGTGCAATAGACAACTGAGAAGATTAAAGTAATACAACAACAATTAAAGACTGCACAGGATAGACAGAAGTCGTATGCTGACAAACGACGAAGACCTTTAGAATTCCAAGTTGGAGACAGAGTATATCTCAAGGTCTCACCTTGGAAAGGTGTCCTTAGATTTGGAAGGAAGGGAAAGTTAGCTCCAAGGTTTATGGGGCCTTATCCAATCATTGAACGGATTGGAAAGGTAGCCTATAAGCTAGAGTTGCCACATGAGCTGCATAAGTTGCATCCAGTGTTCCATATCTCCATGCTGAGAAAGTGTCATCCTCACATAGAGTTAGTTTTGCAACCTGTGGAGGTAGAATTAAATGATGATATATCATATGTTGAAGGACATGTGATGATCCTTGATAAAAGAATTAAAAAGCTGAAAAAGAAAGACATATGTCTTGTGAAAGTTCTCTGGCATCACCATGGCATTGAAGAATCTATGTGGGAGCTAGAGGAAGAGATGAGGAGGAAGTACCCCTCTCTTTTCTCTTGATGATTTCGGGGACGAAATCCCTGTTAGGGGTGGATAATTTGTAACATCCCTGGCCTGGGTTATACTTTAACCCTAGATGTTTTGTTTAAGAAAGACAATCATATGCTTTCTCTTATCTTTTGAAAAGCAATTAAAGCTCAAGAGGAACTTATGTTTCAATTTTTGTCCTTTTTGAATCATGTTGAAAATAATGTTTTGCCTGTTTTGGACTAAAGTGCAAATTTCCCAAATTGAGGGGTTAACTTGCAAATGTTACATGATAAAATGTTCCTCAAGTGTTGAAGCATCATAAGAATGAAAATGATGCAGAGGTATGGCATGTGGAAGCTGAGCACCAAGAAAGAGCTTATTAAGCAATGTTTGTGCGTTAAAACCTAGTTTTGGTGTAATGTGCAATTTACCAAAAACCTAGGGTTCAATATGCAAAATACCACTTCTAGAGAGTCTATAATGTTTCTTGGTATCAATTAGAGACAAGAAAATCAGAGGGGCGTCTCATTTGAATCTCTTTGGGAGAGAGAGAATCTTGATATTAAAATAATCAAGATTTAAGCATAATTGAAACCCTAATTCAATTTAATGCAAAAATAAATATATTAATGGAAGTGCCTTTCAACCAAAAGTGTGATGGTTAAATTTGTATAAGTGTGGACTTCCTTGTACCTTGCAATGGCACCGAAATATCTAAAGTGAGTGGAGAGCCCACTCACATTAGTTAAAGAAAAAGTAATATCCACACATTTTTGGATATTATTATTATATTGATTAAGGTGCGTAATTTGTTTTATTTGATTCATGGATAAAGAAGAGTATTTTGAAGGAGATGATGATATCTTCGTATGCAAGGAAGTGAGGGGGATAAGTAGCACCAATAATGGGAATTAAAGGATTTTTATAACACTTTCTCTCTCTTGAAATTCCCTTATATACACTCCATTTTTCACCCTTATGAAAGGCTTTTTTGACTCTTCTTTCTTTCCTTGCTTTGGCCGAACACAAGGGAGCTTAGGATCAATAGGAGGACGTGCCCCAACCTGTAGGTAATCTCCATGGTCATCTTCAACCTTGATTTCATGGTGGAAATCGAAATTCAATGCTTATTTTCTTCTTTTCTCCATTCAATGCTCAACCTTGATCATCCTTTGCATCCAAAAAGTTGAGAATGGACCTTGGACAATTGAGGAAGCTTCATTCACCATTAAAGCGTGAATCTTGAATCTTGGATTCAACTTTGAAGGTGGGTTATATAACTTGAACCTCTAATGTTATTGTTGATTTCATTTCTTCATCATATGTTGATTCCTTTTTCTATCTCAAATTTCCTTTTGATTAATTGTTGAAATCACCACAAAGATCACAGAAAATTTAGAAGGTTTGTAGCTTGAAGATGATGATGTCATCTTAGCACACACCTCAATAAATATCAAGTCCTAACGGTTTCAAATTGAGACCAATCGGTCTCAAGACCGATTGAAACCAAACGGTCTGAAGACCGTTTGGGGTCTATTTTTGATGTGAATGAATGAAGATCCAATGGTTAAAATTAATCTAATTATAATGGTTTCATGAATGGATGATCCATTTATTACAAACCCTAATCGGATTGATTGGTTGAAACCCTAAATTGATTGAGTCGATTTCTATATTGTTTGGCCTAAACGGTCTCAAGACCGTTTGGGATCAAACGGTCCCAAGACCATTTGAGGTCAAGAGGAGTCATGGATGGATGGAGATCTAAGGGTTACAAGTTGATATACTTTCAATGGTCTTAATGTTGGATGGTTCAATGAGTGGAAACCCTAAATCGATTGATTAAGAAACCCTAATTTAGGGTTAAACGGTTTCAAGCTGATTGAGACCAAACGGTCTGAGACCGTTTGAGGGCCATTCAGTTTCAAACCGTTTGGGGTTAATTATAACTAAAACGGTTTCAAACCATTTAGAGATTTTAAGATAAAGACCGTTTGATGGTCTAACGGTCTTAAGACCGATTGAAGGTTTTCGGACCAAGACCGTTTAAGGTCTAACGGTCTTCAGACCGTTTGGAGGTTTGGTCCAAGACCGTTTGAAGGTCTAAACGGTCTTAGACCGATTGGAGTTTTAGACCAAGACCGTTTGAAGGTCAAAGTACATCAAGACCGTTTGAAGGTCAAAGTACTTCAAGACCGTTTGAGGGTCTAATACCTCAAGACCGTTTGAAGGTCTAATTGATTCAAACCATGTAAGTACAATTAACCCCATGACTGTTAATGATGTATATCAAAGATAATTACAATGGTTGTACCTCTAATTACGAGTAAAGTTACATGAAACCCTAATTTGGGGAATAGTTATAAGGAACCTTAATTCGAGATAATGATGTGTGAAACCCTAATATAGGGTGATGCTATGTGAAACCCTAATGCAGTGATGTGATGTGAAACTCTAATCCAGGGTGATGCTATGTAATGCTATATGAAGCCCTAATATGAAACCCTAACCCTAATATAGGGTGAAGGTATGTGAAACCCTAATTTTGGGTTATAGTGCATGAAACCCTAATCTTGGGCAATATGACGATAAACCATAGCCCTAATTTTGGGTAGTGGGATGAGTATCCCTAATTGACATGAATTTGGACATCCTAACCCTAATGAGGGAATAGTGATGCTACTCTTACATTGCATAGTGCTGATATGTAATTGATATGACTGTTATCATGTGTACTAACCATGCAGGTATCATGAGATATTGGGCATAGCCAGGTATGAGCTATGATGTTTTATTATTGAAATTGTTTTATGGGCCTTGTGAGCCATAATATGTTTTGTTGCCTAGTAAAAGGTAACAAGAGATTAAATGGGTCTTGAAAGCCATGTGAGATGCTTGTGTAGCAAGTATCATGTTTACCTTGGTCAGATGACCTGAAGGTATTAGTTACCTGATAAGTGGTAACAAGTGTTCTTTGATGAACTGAGGGTTTGAATACCCATATTCCATAATCATGATGACGAGATGTTAAGGGATGAGAATGCCCATGATGTGACAAGGGATTGAGATCCCAATGTTTTATAAAGCTTTGAATAGTACTTGATAGAAGTATTACTCATTCTTTGTAGCATTTTTTATAATAATTTATGTTTTAAAACATGATTGATGCTAAAAGAATATGGTAATTTACTTAATTAATCAAGTGAAATCTTATCATGTAGAGCCCTGGCCATAGATCCATCATCGTCAGTAGTTGGTGATGGTGAAACAGGTTTTCCTATGGGATCTCCTGGAGGGCATACTGTTGAGTATGTGGGGGTTATTGGCACAAATATCCTTACGCCGTAATGGAGGAATTTATTTGAGATAAACATTAAATCTCTCAATCCTTCATTATATATGTCGGGATGGATGTATCACTAATCTCCCGATGCCGGGATGGATGTATCACGAATATCTCGATAATGTTAATGTCGGATCAATGTGAGATAAACATGAAATCTATCGATTGCGAAGAGAGTACAACTGCCACTGTAACTCTATAGCGAAGTTGCCAGTATACCCTGGAAAGTTATTTAGTAGAGACACAAGATGTCCTGCATTTTGTACTCACACTGACTGAGGAGGATGAGGTCATGGAAATCCGGCTCTTCCTTGACCTATGTATGGCACCGATTTTGATTTCACAATGGTCGGTTGGAGTATGAGCGGTATACATCATCTCCTTAGGGCTTAAGTATGATTGTAAAATGTAATCAGCCGTGCAGCGTATTTGCTTAAGGTTGAAATATGAGAATCATTGGTTTATGTTACCTTGTTTAGCATATCCTAGATGGATAAATGTTATACATGTTCTTCATTTCCTTATTGGATAAGTGACATGCTGCTTTATTAAGTTATAGCTGAAATGTTTTGAATAAGAATATTGCTCTAATCTGTTTAGACATTGATTTATCTGTTGTTGAATATATATGATTCCTTTTCTCAGTTTTATTCTATTAATCTGCAATGATAATGTTTTTGACGGAGAGTTATATCTCTCGCTGGGACAATTTCAATTGTCTCACCCCCATGGAATCCAACTTTTTAGGTAGACGCAGAAGAAGAGGCAGAAACCCTATTGCAGGGGAAGAGCTGCAGCAGCAACAGGGACAGCAGTGATATTCCAGGTGGAGGCACTGGCTGTCATGTTTTGTATGGAGAGTCCTATGTGTCATCTCTGTACTCTCAGGTCCTTGGAGTTAGTAGTTAGTACTTTTAATGAATCGATCTGAGGTTTTGGCTTGATGCCTCGATGTTCTTATGCTGCCTATGTATAGTTTTAACAGAGCAATTGTTGCTTGTAATCCTCGAGAAGGGACGGTACATGATATGTACTTATGAACCAGGATGTAAATAAAATACATTGGTTCTTGATAAAAGAGTCTTCCTGTGTTTGGATCTCTTTGTAAATAGTTTTAATTTTTTGTGATTTTTCAGTAATCAGTTGCTTATGTTTAATTCCGCAATTAATTACACTGTGACGGTCTGATTTGGTGTCGGGTCGTCTCAGTTTAGTTGGTATCAGAGCCCTAGGTTCGCTGAGTCTATAGAGACATAGGATTAAGGTTATTGAGTCTATTGTAGTGTCTTCCAATTTATCTGATAGTGACTTCTGCTCATATAGGAGGAGAAGAAGAACTTGAAGATGTCTGGATCACATGATGAACATGCTGCTGAGAGCAATGTTGCTGCACCAGGAGGAGGTGTAAGGGATCTGGGTAGGGAGGAACCAGTGCCTGAACGTCCCCAGTTGGACCAAGCCATGCTAGAAAACCCAGCTTGCCATGCTCTGTTTGGGAAGTTCATGGCAACTATGACACATATGGCAGATAGGATGCCACCACCTACACCTAGGGCACTAGTCCATAATGAAGGATAGGGAGCCGGCAAGACTTTCGAATGACTTCGTTGGGTTGTAGCAACAGATTATGCTGGTACAATTGATCCAGCAGACGCAGATATGTCGCTGACTGAGCTGGAAAAGGCCTTTAGAATCCTCAATATCCCTGAAGTAGAGAAGGTGAGGCATGCAATGTACCTTCTAAAAGGGAGTGTCGGCCACTAGTGGACAATAGAAGAGGGCAAGAGGCCAGGTGTTGAAATCGGATGGGGAGAATTCCGATGAGAATTCGTCAATAGATAGTTCCTCAAGACGTATCTAGATGAGAAGATCTCTCAATTTGAGAGGATAAGGCAAGGACCAATGAACATTAGCGAGTATGAAGCTAAGTTCATGGAGCTTTTGCGGTTCTATCCGCATATGGCAGCTATTGAAGAAGAGAGAATTTGGCATTTTGAGAAGGGGCTGAATGCTGATTTGACCACTCCTGTGTCTGCCTTAGAGAACAGGAAGAGGTTCGCCACCTTTGTGGAGTCCGTGAGACGGATAGAAAGGTCAGTGATTGAGAAGTGTCAGACTAAGAGTAAGAAGGTGTATACTCAGATTCAAGGATAGAGGTCTGAAAGTTTTAAGAAACCGAGATTTTCTACACCAATGGCACCACCAAGATTCAATACCCAGACGCAAAGGACGTCGAATAGGGGTAGAGGCCGTAGTTTACCACCAGAGGGAGACCACAGCTCAGCATCAGTGTCAGTAATAGGACCACCCAGGCCACAGAGGGAGACCAGAGGTTGTTTTATATGCGGAAAGATGGGGCATTTGATGAAAGATTGTCGAGCAAGAGATGCAAGTGTGACTCAACCTCAGGGGCAGAGTTAGCAAGGCTCTCAGAGGCGACAATTTTCAAATGGCGCTAGAGGACGTGGACAAGCGTCCCAAGATGGTTCGTCGGCACCCAACAACCGAGCACAGGGTCAACAACAAGAAACTGTGAGATTCTATGCGATGAATCAACCCGAAGCAGTAGTCAACCCTCAAGTTGTGATAGGTCAGTTGGAACTATTTCATTCTAATTTGTCCTCATCCTGATTCGTATCTTTTTTGATTGATCTGGGTGCTACACATTCCTTTATCATTCGAGAAGTGATTCATGACTGCAATATGACTGTTAGTCATAGAGCAGATAATCTGTTATTAGAAACCCCTTTGTTGGGATCTGCAGTGCTGCGGGAGGTGTGTTCTCCCTACATTCTTTCCTTTTCTGAACATCACATTCAGGTGGATCTTATACCACTTGAGATGCATGGGTTCGATATAATTCTTGGGATGGACACCCTAGCAAAGTATAAGGTTGTCTTGGATTGTGATTCCAAGTAAGTTGTGTTCACAAACAATGGTGATACATGGATCTTTCAGGGGGACAGAATGATTCTTCCAACCTGTCTAGTGTCAGCTATTGTAGCTGAGAAGCTGATGAGACAAGGATGCTTTGCATTCTTGGCACATGTGGTAGACACCACAATGGAGAGCCCTAATATTTCTGAAGTTCTGATAGTTAAGGAGTTTGAAGATGTGTTCCCTGAGGAACTTCCAGATGTTCCTCTGTCCCGAGAGATTGATTTTGAGATTAATCTAATCCCGGGAACACAACCAATAGCACAAACACCGTATAGAATGGCACCTGCTGAGATGGCAGAGCTCAAGAAATAGCTACAGGAGTTGCTTGAGAAAGGTTTTATCCGACCGAGTACTTCACCATGGGGTGCTCCAGTTCTCTTTGTTAAGAAGAAGGATGGATCTATGCGGTTATGCATTGATTACAGACAGTTGAATAAAGTAACCATAAAGAACAAGTATCCTCTGCCAAGGATCGATGACCTGTTTGATCAGTTACGTGGTGAAACTATCTTCTCTAAGATAGATCTGAGGTCGAGATATCATCAGTTGCGTATCAAGGAGAGTGACATACCTAAGTCTGCCTTTAGGACAAGGTATGGTCACTATGAGTTCATAGTTATGTCATTTGGACTAACTAATGCACCAACTGCATTCATGGAACTCATGAATAGAATCTTCCGGCCTTTTCTTGATCAGTTCATAGTAGTCTTCATAGATGACATCTTGATATACAGTAGAGATGCTCAACAGCATGAGAAGCACCTCCGTCAGGCTTTAACTTTGCTAAGAGAGCATAAGTTGTATGCTAAGTTTAGCAAATGCGAGTTCTGGTTACTAGAAGTTTCTTTTCTAGGACACATAATATCTACCTCAGGTATCCGTGTTGATCCTATGAAGGTAGAATCTGTCCTGCAATGGGAACAGCAAAAGACACCGACGAAGATACGTAGTTTCCTAGGACTGACATGCTATTATAGGAGGTTAATTAAGAACTTCATTTCTATAGCTTTACCCCTAACCAGGTTGACCAGGAAGGAGGTTCCTTTTGTCTGGAATGACAAGTGTCAACATTCTTTCCAGCTGTTGAAAGAAAAGTTAACAAGTGCACATGTGCTGGTGTTACCTGAGCAAGGGAAGGGGTACATAGTTTTGTGTGATGCATCTAAGAATGGTCTAGGACGTGTGTTGATGAAGGATAATCAAGTGATTTCTTTTAACTCTCGACATATTAAGAAACACGAGGAGAATTATTCGACACATGATCTAGAGCTAGCTGTTGTGGTCCATGCTTTGAAGATCTGGAGACATTATCTTTATGGAGAAACATTCCAGATTTTGACAGACCATAAGAATCTAAAATATATTTTCTCACAACATGAGTTGAACATGAGACAATGCCACTGGATGGAGTTAATCAAGGACTATGATTGTACAATTGATTATCATCCAGGGAAGGCTAATGTAGTGGTTGATGCACTAAGTAGGAAATCATCATCACCAGCCTTAGATAAAGCACAGTTGAACTCCTTAGTGTTCTTTAAAAGAGATATGCTTATCTCCTTAAGGCAAAACAATATATAGCTTAAGGTATCGTTGTTAGTTGGGTTGTTAGCTGAGATGCAAGTGAAACCTACTTTGAGATAACAGATTAAAGAAACACAGCAAGCTGAAGCTGTGGTTCAGCAGATCAGGTCAGAGTATGGTAGTGAGAAACGGGATGGTTTTCATGAGTCAGAGGATCAGGTAGTCTATTACCATGGTAGGATGGTAGTACCTGATGCCAATGACTTAAGGAAGTTAGTCTTGGAGGAAGCTCATTCTTCAATGTATGCAATGTATTGCATCCAGGGAGCACCAAAATGTATCGTAACTTGAAGGATATGTATTGGTGGCCAGGATTGAAGAAGGATGTAGCTAAGTTTGTTATGAGGTGTCCTGTGTGTCAGTAGGTTAAAGCTAAACATCAAAAGCCCGCAGGAACTATGCAACCTTTACCTATACCGCAGTGGAAATGGGATCATGTGACCATGGACTTCGTGGTTGGTTTGCCTAGAACAACCAAACGTCATGATTCCATATGGGTGATAGTTGATAGGTTGACTAAAATGGCACATTTCCTTCCTATCAAAACAACCTACACTGCTGAGAAGCTTGCACAGATATATATAGATGAGATAGTGTGGTTGCACGGGGTTCCAACTACTATTATTTCTGATAGAGGTCCCCAGTTCACGAGTCATTTTTGGGAATGACTACATAAAGATTTGGGTACACAGTTAAGGTTTAGTATTGCCTTTCACCCACAAACAGATGGACAATCTGAGAGGACCATACAAACCTTGGAGGATTTTCTTAGGGCATGTGTCCTTCAGTTTGTAGGAAGTTGGGATCTACACCTGAGCTTGATAGAATTTGCTTATAATAATAGCTATCAGCACAGTATTGATATGGAACCATATGAAGCATTATATGGTAGACGTTGTAGATCTCCTTTATGTTGGTATGAAACAGGAGAAAATCAACTTTTAGGTCCTGAGCTTGTGCAACAGACAACTAAGAAGATTAAAGTAATACAACAACAATGAAAGACTACACAGGATAGACAGAAGTTATATGCTGACAAACGAAGAAGACCTTTAGAATTCCAAGTTGGAGACAGAGTATATCTCAAGGTCTCACCTTGGAAAGGTGTCCTTAGATTTGGAAGGAAGGGAAAGTTAGCTCCTAGGTTTATGGGGCCTTATCCAATCATTGAACGGATTGGAAAGGTAGCCTATAAGCTAGAGTTGCCACCTGAGATGCATAAGTTGCATCCAGTGTTCCATATCTCCATGATGAGAAAGTGTCATCCTGACATAGAGTTAGTTTTGCAACCTGTGGAGGTAGAATTAAATGATGATATATCATATGTTGAAGGACATGTGATGATCCTTGATAAAAGAATTAAAAAGCTGAAAAAGAGAGACATATGTCTTGTGAAAGTTCTCTGGCATCACCATGGCATTGAAGAAGCTACGTGGGAGCTAGAGGAAGAGATGAGGAGGAAGTACCCTTCTCTTTTCTCTTGATGATTTCGGGGACGAAATCCATGTTAGGGGTGGATAATTTGTAACATCCCTGACTTGGGTTATACTTTAACCCTAGATGTTTTGTTTAAGAAAGATAATTATATGCTTGCTCTTATCTTTTGAAAAGTAATTAGGGCTCAAGAGTAACTTATGTTTCAATTTTTGTCCTTTTTAAATAATGTTGAAAACAATGTTTTGCCTGTTTTGGACTAAAGTGCAAATTTCCCAAATTGAGGGGTTAACTTGCAAATGTTACATGACAAAATGTTCCTCAAGTGTTGAAGCATTATAAGAATGAAAATGATGCAGAGGTATGGTTTGTGGAAGCTGAGCACCAAGAAAGAGCTTATTAAGCAATGTTTGTGCATTAAAACCTAGTTTTGGTGTAATGTGCAATTTACCCAAAACCTAGGGTTCAATATGCAAAATACCACTTATAGAGAGTCCCTAATGTTTCTTGGTATCAATTAGAGACAATAAAATCAGAGTGGTGTCTCATTTGAATCTCTTTGGGAGAGAGAGAATCTTGATATTAAAATAATCAAGATTTAAGCATAATTGAAACCCTAATTCAATTTAATGCAAAAATAAATATATTAATGGAAGTGCCTTTCAACCAAAAGTGTGATGGTTGAATTTTTATAAGTGTGGACTTCCTTGTACCTTGCAATGGCACAAAAATATCTAAAGTGAGTGGAGAGCCCACTCACATTAGTTAAAGAAAAAGTAATATCCACTCATTTTTGGATATTATTATTATATTGATTAAGGTGCTTAATTTGTTTTCTTTAATTCATGGATAAAGAATAGAATTTTGAAGTAGAGGATTATGGATTCGTATGCAAGGAATTGAGGGGGATAAGTGGCACCAATGTTGGGAATTAAAGGATTTTTATAACACTTTCTCTCTCTTGAAATTCCCTTATATACACTCCATTTTTCACCCACATGAAAGGCTTTTTCGACTCTTCTTTCTTTCCTTGCTTTGGCTGAACACAAGGGAGCTTAGTAGCAACAGGAGGACGTGCCCCAACCTGTAGGTAAGCTCCATGGTCATCTTCAACCTTGATTTCATGGTGGAAATCAAAATTCAATGCTTATTTTCTTCTTTTCTCCATTCAATGCTCAACCTTGATCATCCTTTGCATCCAAAAAGTTGAGAACGGACCTTGGACAGTTGAGGAATCTTCATTCACCATTAAAGACGTGAAGCTTGAAGCTTGTATTCAACTTTGAAGGCGGTTTATATAACTTGAACCCCTAATGTTATTATTGATTTCATTTCTTCATCATATGTTGATTCCTTTTTCTATCTCGAATTTCCTTTTGATTAATTGTTGAAATCACCACAAAGATCACAGAAAATTTCGAAGGTTTGTAGATTTAAGATGATGATGTCATCTTAGCACACACCTCAATAAATATCAGGTCCTAACGATTTCAACTTGAGACCAATCAGTCTCAAGACCGATTGAAACCAAACGGTCTCAAGACCATTTGGGACCAAACAGTCTCCAGACCATTTGGGGTCTATTGCTGATGTGAATGAATGAATATCCAATGGTTCAAATTAATGTAACTATAATGGTTTCAAGAATGGATGATCCATTGATTACAAACCCTAATCAGATTGATTGGTTGAAACCCTAAATTGATTGAGTCGATTTCTATATTGTTTGGCCTAAACGGTCTCAAGACCGTTTGGGGGCAAACGGTCTCAAGACCATTTGAGGTCAAGAGGAGTCATGGATGGATGGAGATCTAAGGGTTACAATTTGATCTACTTTCAATGGTCTTAATGTTGGATGGTTCAATGAGTGGAAACCCTAAATCGATTGATTAAGAAACCCTAATTTAGGGTTAAACGGTTTCAAGCTGATTGAGACCAAATGGTCTTAGACCATTTGAGGGCCATTCGGTTTCAAACCGTTTGGGGTTAATTAATATTTAATTCAAATGGTTTCAAACCGTTTATAGATTTTGATATCAAGACCGTTTGATGGTCTAACGGTCTTAAGACCGATTGAAGGTTTTGGGACCAAGACCGTTTAAGGTCTAACGGTCTTCAGACCGTTTGGAGGTTTGGTCCAAGACCGTTTGAAGGTCTAAATGGTCTCAGACCGATTGGAGTTTTGGACCAAGACCGTTTGAAAGTCAAAGTATATCAAGACCGTTTGAAGGTCAAAGTACATCAAGACCGTTTGAGGGTCTAATACCTCAAGACTGTTTGAAGGTCTAATTGATTCAAACCATGTAAGTACAATTAACCCCATGATTGTTAATGATGTATATCAAAGATAATTACAATGGTTGTACCTCTCAAGTACTTAGGTGATTAGTACCTTTTGAGTGGTTAACCTTTGATGCATATGGAAGCAATATCTCAATACACTATGCTAACCCTAAATGTATGTACTTGAATGAAGGGTGGACCTAATCTAATCAAGATTGAAGTAATCAACATCCTAAAGAGGATGAGAGAGAGAGGAATTCATACATGTATAATAATCATGTAGTGGTTAAGCCTCAACACTTTCAACATGAATAAAATATGCAATTAGGGTATGATCCTTGATAAAGAGATCATGAAGCCCTAATCGAGAAGGTTGATGAGCCCTAACCCTAATTTAGGGTAATGCTAGGTGAAACCCTAATCTAGGGTAATGGTGTAACTCTAATCTAGGGTGATGATATGAGAAACCCCAATTCAAGGTAATATAATGAAAAACCCTAATTTAAGAGGATGCTTCATGAAACCCTAATTTCAGGTAAAGTTTCATGAAACCCTAATTTGGGGAAAAGTTATAAGGAACCTTAATTCAAGATAATGATGTGTGAAACCCTAATCTAGGGTGATGCCATGTGATACCCTAATGAAGTGATGTGATGTGAAACTCTAATCCAGGGTGATGCTATGTAATGCTATATGAAGCCCTAATATGAAACCCTAACCCTAATATAGGGTGAAGGTATGTGAAACCCTAATTTTGGGTTATAGTGCATGAAACCCTAATCTTGGGAAATATGACGATAAACCATAACCCTAATTTTGGGTAATGGGATGAGTATCCCTAATTGACATGAATTTGGAAATCCTAACCCTAATGAGGGAATAGTGATGCTACTCTTACGTTGCATAGTGCTGATATGTAATTGATATAACTATTATCATGTGTACTAACCATGCAGGTATCATGAGATATTGGGCATAGCCAGGTATGAGCTATGATGTTTTATTACTGAAATTGTTTTATGGGCCTTGTGAGCCATAATATGCTTTGTTGCCTAGTAAGAGGTAACAAGAGATTAAATGGGTCTTGAAAGCCATGTGAGATGCTTGTATAGCAAGTATCATGTTTACCTTGGTCAGATGACCTGAAGGTATTAGTTACCTGATAAGTGGTAACAAGTGTTCTTTGATGAACTGAGGGTTTGAATACCCATATTCCATGATCATGTTGATGAGATGTTAAGGGATGAGAATGCCCATGATGTGACAAGGGATTGAGATCCCAATGTTTTATAAAGCTTTGAAAAGTAATTGATAGAAGTATTACTCATTCTTTGTAGCATTTTTTATAATAATTTATGTTTGAAAACCTGATTGATGCTAAAAGAATATGGTAATGTACTTAATTAATCAAGTGAAATCTTATCATGTAGAGCCCTGGCCATAGATCCATCATCGTCAGTAGTTGGTGATGGTGAAACAGGTTTTCCTACGGGATCTCCTAGAGGGCATACTGTTGAGTATGTGGAGGTTATGGGCGTGAATATCCTTATGCCCTAATGGAGGAATTTATGTGAGATAAACATTAAATCTCTCAATCCTTCATTATATATGACGGGATGGATGTATCACTAATCTCCCGATGCCGGGATGGATGTATCACGAATCTCCCGATAGTGTTAATGCCGGATCGATGTGAGATAAACATGAAATCTCTCGATTGTGAAGAGAGTACAGCTGCCACTGTAACTCTATAGCGAAGTTTCCAGTATACCCTGGAAAGCTATTTAGTAGAGACACAAGATGTCCTGCATTTTGTACTCACACTGACTGAGGAGGATGAGGTCATGGAAATCCGGCTCTTCCTTGACCTATGTATGGCACCGATTTCGACTTCGCAATGGTTGGACTGAGTATGAGCGGTATACATCATCTCCTCAGGGCTTAAGTATGATTGTAAAATGTAATCAGCCGTGCAGCGTATTTGCTTAAGGTTGAAATACGAGAATCATTGGTTTATGTTACCTTGTTTAGCATATCCTAGATGGATAAATGTTATACATGTTCTTCATTTCCTTATTGGATAAGTGACATGCTGCTTTATTAAGTTATAGCTGAAATGCTTTGAATAGGAATATTGCTCTAATCTATTTAGATATTGATTTATCTGTTGTTGAATATATATGATTCCTCTGCTCAGTTTTATTCCATTAATCTACAATAATAATGTTTCTAGCGGAGAGTTATATCTCTCATTGGGACAATTTCAATTGTCTCACCCCCGTGGAATCCAACTTTTTAGGTAGACGCAGAAGAAGAGGCAGAAACCCTATTGCAGGGGAAGAGCAGCAGCAGTAGCAACAGGGACAACAGTGATATTCCAGGTGGAGGCACTGGCTATCATGTTTTGTATAGAGAGTCCTATGTGTCGTCTCTGTACTCTCAAGCCCTCGGAGTTAGTAGTTAGTACTTTTAATGAATCGATCTGAGGTTTTGGCTTGATGCCTCGAGGTTCTTATGCTGCCTATGTATAGTTTTAACAGAGCAGCTGTTGCTTGTAATCCTTGAGAAGGGACGGTACATGATATTTACTTATGAACCAGGATGTAAATAAAATACATTGTTTCTTGATAAAAGAGTCTTCCTGTGTTTGGATCTCTTTGTAAATAGTTTTAATTTTTAGTGATTTTTCAGTAATCCGCTGCTTATGTTTAATTCCGTAATTAATTACACTATGACGATCTGATTTGGTATCGGGTCGTCTCAAAGGCCTCAAATGGTCATAGGGAGGTCATCACCTTCAGAGACCAAAGCTTCATCAAAACCAAACGGTCAAAGGGATCCATGAATCCCACCTATCAAATAGGAAACAACAACCAAACAATTGAAGGGGTCCACAATCTTATGCGACTGAAGAAGAAAAGGTTGTTCAAGAGACCCAAACTAAGATGACCAACTAAATGACCAAACATCACCTCTAAGCCTTATACCACTTGGAACATAACATGAATATCGTCTTAGAGAGGAAGAACTACTCACAAAACAGAATCAAAATAGGTGGTCATCAACTTGCAAACCGAAACCTCAAAGGAGGAAAACATAAGAGAATAAACATGTTCAAAACCCTAGAATCAAGCACCACATATGATCAACATGAAATCCATGAGTTAAGGGATGAAAACTTGAAATCAAGAATATGAAAACAGAACCAAAACTCCAACTCATGCAAGGTAACCGAACCAAGAACCAAGGTTGAGTTGGATGCCAAGCCATCATCATCTCCATCACTAGATTTTCGGGTAGGAGAATTAGGGTTCAAGTAAAGAAGCAAGTGCATGCAAGATCAACATAGAAACATAACCCTAATCAAGATATCATTATCAACGATAAGAATTTACATTTTAGAATGAGTTGCTTGTAGGATTAAAGTGATATAATAGAGAGGGAAAAGAGTTATATAACCCGCCTTAGATGATGGTTGTACCACCTCCAAGCAAGAAGCTCAAAAGACAAGAGAAAACCCTAGCTTTGATCTCCTCCAAGACCAAGATAGTCACCACCTCAAAAGAGAAGGAAAAACCCTAGGTTAAAGGTCAAGAAAGAGAACCAACACCTCAAGGCCGAAAAGAACAAGAAAGGAGAGAATAGGAGAAGAGTTCCTCCACCTAACTTGAGTACTACCTTGGAGAATTTGACCCAAGAAAGAGGAGTACCTCCATCCCAACACAAGAAGCACCATGGAAGCTCCTTGTATTCGGCTAAGAGAAGAATAAAGAGGTAGGGTTTTGCAAGAAAATGAAATTAAAAGATTAGATCACTTACCAAATATCAAAGAACCACCAAGGATCACCAAGGAAGAGTAGCTCCAAGATTGGATCACCACATGCAAAGGATCTCGACCACCAAGGACCAAGGATGAGCTCCTTCAAACCATTAAGCACACAAGGCCGACCTCAAGGTGGAAGGGAGAAGAAGGAAGGCTAAAAGAGATACTTGCATGTATAGGAGAGAGGTTATATACTTAATAGTAGGAGGGAGATGAAAGGGTTAGGTGTCAAGATATTATGGCACTGAAAGGACACTTGTCCACCATAGGATCGACCATGCATACACTAAAACCATGCAAGCAAGCTAGGTCATGAAAAACACAAAAACCAAGCAACCTCACTTTGCCATGGATGACCATCGATCGAAGGAAACTCATGGCCACAAAGGCACATGGTTGCATAAAACTAAGTGACCCAAAGCACTCAAACCCTAGGTCAAGCGACCCAAGGGAAAGCTCCAAACCTAAGCGACCGAAGGGATCTCAAAGCATCATCAAAACCTCATTCGGACAAAGAGAAAACTCTAAGGATCATCAAGGGTGGTCTCTGAAAGACCAAAACTCAAACGGTCAACATATGGTCAACATCAACATAGGGCATCAAGGCAAACCCTAGAAACCATACTCAACACATCACCTCTTCTCTCCTCATCAAACCAAGGAACAACATGTCATCCCAAAGCACCATCCTCTCTCTCTCTCATGATGTAAAGGTATCAAAGGTACAACCTATATGAGGCAAATTGCGAGATAACCCTTCAATATGGGTAAATTGCAAGTTGGTCCACAACAAGTACATATATAGCAAAACTAGTTCAAACATCATCCAAACATAACCAAATTGAAAACAAAAGCATGTTACATGATATCAAGACGTCTCAAGATTTTAAATTAAGGTTTAAGCATCTTATTAAGCAAAGTAAGCTCATCAAGTATTAAGCTAGATCAGGGGTCTTACACATATCATCTGATTCCATCTCTTTCTCACCTTACAGAAAACATTTATGTTTTAAAAATTCACAACCATTTGATATTTGAAAGTCTTAGTATAAGATGTAACTATGGTAGCAAAAGGGGTAAAAGTCGATTCAATCACCAATGACTTAGTAAAAGCAATAAAAGCTTAATATGGGGTACCATTCGAACAAATATAAGCATGGAAGAAGGAAATTCATTACATCTATTTTAGGGAGATTAGTATCTTTAGAACATACATAGAACTAAAAATAAATATCTTAGACAACAATTTTTCAAAAATTTGAGTATATTGATTTCAGAATAAAACATAGGATTACTAATAAGAAAAATGATTACATCTTTGTTTTTGGTTGGTCAAAGCCTCAAAATTTGTGAATTTCAAAAGGTTTATCACACTCACATGGAGAACAAGCTTCTAGAAACGCGGGGCACAAAACTCTCTCTATATCTCTGCCTACAACCTTATATGTGTTAGCTCCAACTAGGCCAAGAGAAAGATGAGAAATTTTAGACAAAGAAGGTATATTTTCACAATTGAACATGAATAACTGTATACAAAGAAAAGAGAAACAAAAACAATTAAGAATGTGAGTTCGAATCCTACAAAAACATGCTAAATGAGCAAGGCATTGGAGCTCATTTAAGGTTTTTCCACTTTCCTCATGAATTTAAGACTGAGATAACTTCACGTTAAAATGATTGGATTTTTTTGTCACGCTCTCACGTCGCCTTGTGCACACAATTCCCTAGCATCCATTAATTACCGACTTACTTCCACCCGTTTCTTGTTTTTCTATAAAACTCATGTATTTTTACAAGATTGAATCCAAGCGAGGCAATATGATTATGCGATCATCTGAGTTCTGTTCGCAGTATGGCTATAACGGAAAACTGTGTAGGGCAGATTACTCAATGAAGCCAATAATTCGAGTACTGGTCTCCGGCTGAAGTAGTGGCAAACTCGACCACATATCCGCTTTCTTTTTTCTCTCCGTTCTTTCCATTGCGTGTATTCAGCTTTGTAGGAACTTATGTGTATTCGGTTGGGCTAGTTTAGTTAGGGCTCGTTTGATTCTGCTGCAAATGAACAAATGCAGTTGCAACTATGTCTGTTTTCCAACCACCTGCGTTTGGTATTATGTAGTTGCAACTCCATGTGGGAAATTAAACTACAACTGTGTTTTCAATTGAACAGAAAATCAAGCAAATGAACTGCGCCAATTTTGGGCGCGGTTCCGTTTCTCAGCAGCTATCACAGTCAACAACCGGTGTTATCCTTCCTCCGTGCTTGTATCTCCAGGTCGCACATGTCAGCTCGGTTGCTCGGTTTGCAAACTTTAATGCTTACGTCATGTAAACAGAAAAGGGGACCGGCTGTAACGAGTGTTGACGGAACAACCACAAACTAAAACAGCATCCAACCAAACCGTATATGAAGCAGTTAAATTTCCTATTTTCATTTCCGTGTTTTCAAATTTGAAACGTTAGTTCCAACTACGTACAACCAGACAGGCTTTAAGTGTAGTTGGAAGTAGTTGTGTGAGTTCGCAATGTAAAATTATGCATCAAAATCACACAGCACTTTGTCATCCAATTATATCCTACTAAATTGACCTTTACGTGGATCAGAACGGGTCTTGTTTTAGTGGGTTCCTCGCCCACTGCCCGCTAATAGCTAGTTTGGTTAGACGGAAAATCAACCCATACGAGAAATTATAAATCAGGAAATAAACGACATGAATTGGAATTATGTATTTTTTAGTTTGGTTAGATGCAGATCGGACACATGTTTTCTGTCCATCTTTGTTTGGTACTGCGTAGTTTGAGCCTGTACATTAGAGCTTATAATGATCTGGTTACCAAAATAAACTTACCAGCCATTGTCCCTTTTATGCTCTCCCAAGCAACCACACACGAGCAGCAGCAGAAGATTGCTGTAGCGCTGGAAAAAGTTGACCGCAAGAAGGTACCTGTAGCGTTGAAGTAGCCGAGGAAAAGAAACCGCGCCCATATCAGGCGCGGTTATTTCTGCACATTTTATACACCGTATGAAACATTCATGTACTTCATTTCTGCAGTGCGAGTTGCAGTTCAGTAGAACCAAACGTAAGAATTGAAACGCAACGTGTGCTTGCAACTCAACGAACTGATTTTTATTAGAACCAAACGGGCCAATGTGAAACAACATTGTAAACATTGACCTTTGAAGAAAAAAATATTCCACTTGGATTTGGTAGACCGAACCCTATGTTCCTGGCCCGGCCTTACTATGACGGATTCTGGCCGCGCGGCCCACGCTTACTTTGATTGGGGCTGATGACAGGTAGAATGTCCGGCACGCCTCGGCAATGGCCATCTGGGCTGTGAGGATAAAACAAGATGCGATCAAGAACGTACACATTCATTTACAACGACGTGAAGCTCAACCGATACATTCGGGCAGGATATATTGGCATGCGTAGGGATGTCAAAACGTGTCCAAACCAGTAAATTCGATTAAGAAACAAATAAGATTCGATTTCAGTTGTAACATTTATTAGGGTCGATTTTGGATTTAAGATAATGAGTCTAAATAAAATCCGATTGGATCTGGTTTAAAAATTAGACAAAATTGGATTTTGAGTATTAAATTATCTACTGTTTTACCATAATAAACGCTAATGCTCGTCTCTGTCATTCTGTTGTCTTGAAAAGTTCGGGCTCTCGCTTTTAACGTTTCCGTGGCGTTCAATTTCCTTCTTGTATCGGCTGATATCGTAGAAATTCTGGAATTTAATAACGACCCTATCTAATCCCTTTGTGATTATATTAAGCCGTTTTAAACTTTAACCGTGGTTGGCTACCGGACAACCGAAGGTTAGCAACTTTCTAACTATGCTAGCACCATTAAGATCTAGTTTTACGGAAAATTTTTAATGATCACTCTGGCCTTCTGACTTGGACGATCCAAATTCCAATTGTTCTCCTTTACGAGTCATCTGTTTAACATGTATGGAGAAAATAATCAAGTGCTGCCTCACCGGATGGCATCAAATAGTTGATAATCGCACCATTGCACGGTCAGTCCAACAGGTTATCATTTTACAAACTATTTTACTTAGATTCCGATTGGTTTGTCGTAATTAGTCCGGAAAACACATGAACTGGAGTTCTTTGAGCAGTTTTTCATGATTGGTTTAAAGTAAGTGTTGGAAGTTGAGTTCCGTGACTTCCGGGGAGTTACAGACTTACATACAAACTACAGTTCCTGAGTTCCCTCATAAAAAGAGCGGAAAACGAGTTCCGGGACAACTAACAACATTTCTTATACAATTATATTCTTCATTCGTTGAAATGACACATGTAAAAATATTTATGACTAGAAATATTAATGATGAGGATATCGTTTGTTGTTAAAATCACAACATAATATAACAAAATATCATACACTATAATAGCCACTACTACAGAAATGGCTTATAACGTCACATTTAGAGTCGTCGGTTGTATCCAATAAACCGACGCCTAAACCCTACAACGTCGGTTGAATAGACAAACCGACATCTATATGTGAAGACCGGCCAAACACAGGTATCACTTTTTATTTAGCGTCGGTTGCTCAATAAGAAACCGACGCCTAAAATCGCCAGCCAAATCCAAATTTTTTAGTGAAAAAAAATTACCTCCAAAATTTCATAAACGACGTCGTTTATTTACCAACTAACCAACGACTAAAGATTTTTCACGAGACAGAAATTGGGCCAGTTTTTTTCTTCTGTTTTCGTGAAATAACTGACGCCGATGTGTTTTCGCGCGCTATCCCCGCGAAAATTATTACCCCCTTTGGCGTCGGTTTTCTACGGCAACCGACGACTATTGTTTTAAGCGTCGGTTATTTTTAATAACCGACGTCTATTCTTAACTTCATAGCATATGCGCGAAGCAGACTCTTCCCCTTCCTCTGTTTCATTCCCGATTCCGCTTAGGTATGGTGATTCCCTGCTCTTAGTACTCCGCCGCCGCTGCTCGCAGTCGCCACGCCTGCCGCCACTGCTCGCCTGCTCGTCGCCGCTCGCCTACTCCGACCGCCTGCTCGCCGCTCGCCTGCTCGCCGCTGCCGCTCGACACAGGTACCCTTCTTCCTCCTCTTCTTCCTCCGTCATTTTGGGCTTGTTTGGTCTGGCAGGAACCTACGAAGGTGATGAATCCCAGGCATCATCGTTTTTATGATTTTGCCCTTGCATCCCAGGGATTGTTATGTATGATTTAAGACTATATATGCTTTAAATTTCAAGTTAATGAATGAAATCAAGATAATGATGATGCCTCTGATTATATTATTTCATGTTGGTTGTTGTATTAATCAATTCTTATTCTTATAACTGATTCTCATTAGTTTAATGATATGACCATGTAATGATCAAGACACTAAAGAAAGAATAAGTTTATACACATACCTTACATCATATCAATTAATGTCATGAGGATATAGTACATACACCTTTTGAAATTATCATAAAATCACAAGTCCCAAGATGACGGAGATCAAAGGATAGGATCAAAACATGTGTACATTCTTGCAAAACAAGCATCCCTCATTTGCACTCAATCTTTTTTTCTCATCCCTTTCATCACAATAATCATTACCAATTTCTTCACCTTGGTGTCCTCTCAAATGCCCATTTGGACTTGTGAAGTGATCATGTCCAATATCCCTATCTCGGACTCACCGGGTTGGGGTCTTGTACATGTTGATGTTGATCTTCATGTCCATGAATGAGACTGTCATAGTGCCACTGCACACATGAACGTCGGCATCAGCTGTAGACAAGAACGGCCTTCCCAAGATGATGGTAATCTTCTTATCAATAGGCTCCATATCAAGTACAATGAAGTCTGTCGGGAACATCGCGCCTTTTTCTTTATCTATCATCACCAAAACATCATCCACTCTACCCCTAGGCACTTTTATGGATCTATCTGCCAACTGGAGAGTGCAATGTGTCGGCTTCAACTTGCCTAAGCCCAGCTCAACATAGACATTGTATGGCATCAAATTCACACTATATCCCAAATCAAGTAAGGGCATGTCTATGCGAAATCCCCCTATGTAACTAGGTATAAGTGGGGCTCCTGGGTCTTTTCTCTTCACGGGAAGGGAATGTTGTATGATGGAGCTCACTTGTTCAGTCAATCTCACCTTCTTTGGAATCCTCCCCGTTGACCTTATTTTCACAGTGCATAGGTCTTTGAGACACATATGATGGAATTTGTTTGATTGCATTCAAGAGAGGAATGTTGAGCTTTACTTGTCGGAAGACCTCGAGAATGCCCATATTGTGTTTTTGTCTTCTTTTCACAGTCGGGGGCTCATCTAGTGCTTTGGGAAACGGTGGCTCACTAGTTATTGGCCCACTTGACTCAGCATGATCTTCCTGTGGTGTAGCACGAGGTGGAGCACTAGGACTAACAATATCAACATGGGGTGGCAAATGATCGTGTTCAGAAATCTCAATCACAACATCACCACTGGACTGCTTTTGCTTTGCTTTGTCACTCTTTCTTTGACTTGCGAGCTGCTCAAGTATTTTCCCACTCCTTAGAACTGTCACAGCACTACTTTGCTCATGATGGGGAGGGGGAGATGTTGTGGCTGTGGAGGAGGTAGGGGTGATGGTTGGTATTGAATTTGAGGTGGAGAGGGAAATTGAGGTTGGAAGGTGAAGTTTTGGGAAAATTGAGGTGGTGAAGGTGGTGGGGGAGTGTAAGGCTTAGGATAGTCTTGAAAATGGTAGATGGGCTACACTTGCATGGGAGGTGGATTGTAGTAAATTTGGGAAGAGGGCATGGGTCCACTTGCTTCATTGTAACTCAAGATGGATTTTGAAGCTAATTTTTCTTCTTGAAGAGCAAATGTGGAAGAGAGCTTCTCTATCTTTTCTTCAAGCCTTGCAACATCTTTTTGGACATCATCAAAGATCTTCAATCTAGATAGAACCTCTTCCTTAAACCTTGAGTTGTAGCTTGGACTTTGCGGTTCCGAGTAGCTATAGGAGTAAGGTGTCTTCACTTCTCCCTCAAAGGTACCAATGTAGTTGACCAGTTGACAAGGACCATTTCCTCCTTGAATTTTCATGAGTTTCATCATTTCTCCCATAGCCTTCATCACTTGTGCATTGGGATAATTAGAAACAGAAGGCTCACTAAAGACCCGACCCCCATCACAAACCATGCTAGAAGCTCAGTTCCTTGAATTTTCTGCCAATTGCTCAAACAAAGGCCATGACTCCTCTGGTGGCTTTGTCATGAAAATACCTCCACAAGAAGAATCCATTGTAGCTTGATCCCTTGACGATAAACTAGAGTAGAATGATTGTACAAGCTGCCACAAAGGTATCTCATGATGTGGGCACTCTCTCAATATCTTTTGCAACCTATCCCAAGCATCATGGAACTTTTCATTACCCACTTGGCTGAAACTCACTATTGACTGCCGCATTTGTGTCATCTTTGCAATAGAGTAGAACTTCCTCAAGAATGTCATCTTCATCTCACCCCAACTCATGATGTCTCTCCTTAAATCATACCATTCCTTGGCCCTATCCTTGAGTGAAAAGGGGAACAATGTGAGCCAAATTGAGTCATCACTTGCCGTCGACGTTCTGAAGGTGGCACACATCTCTAGGAAGGCATCCACATGCTTGTAGGGGTTCTCACTCTCTGAGCCGTAGAAGGTGGGTAGGAGCCCAAGAAGACCTGGAGGAGTAGAAAATTGCTCCCCTTGCATTTGGGTGACTCTAGATGCAATAGGTGACTGGTAGTTTCTCGGCATGAAGTAATCTTGTAAGGACTTGCGAGGTGCATTTTGGCCTTCCATCTTGTTTCCTCCCGAATGGCTTGTCACATGCACAAAGCACAACCAAACAAAAGAAAGCAAGTTAGCAAACCAATATACACAAAGAATGCAAAGAATAATGAATAAAGAATAGCAATGATGAGGGTAGTAGGAAAAGTCAAAGAAAAACTAACTAGCTAGGCCGAGCGCCTCTAGTCCCCGGCAACGACGCCAGAAAGCTTGGTGCGCTCCCGCCAATGGCGTTGCACACTACTCAATTGGGGTTTTGAATAGACGCAACCCCGCGGACGGAAGCACACGGGTGGATTCACTTTCGAAATTTATAAAACCGAAACTGGCTACCTACATCTACCAAAACACTACACCCGCAAGCGCACGGGGTCATGTCATAGTATAGGAAGGCGGCAAGTATAGGGTCGATCCACAGGGAGAAGAGGGGGCACTAGAGCTAGGTTCCTACTGCGGAGACTAGGGTTAAGGGTTTAAAGGTTGTTTTGATTGTTAAACTACTATGAACAAGCGAGGAATTAAAGGCAAGAATGAATTCTACATTAACCCTAGACTAGATTAAGGCTAAATAGACAAGAAAGGATTAAGCTGGTTATGAAAAGGCAAATTACACTAAGGCAAGCAAGAGAGAAGTAAAAGAGCAACTAAAGAGCTAAAATAACATGAACAAGGCAAGAACAAAGCAAGAAGTTAACTAAGCAAGAAAAGAACTAATTAAGCTAAACAAGCACAAAACTAGGGTTTTAAGCAATAAAGAGAGATATAGGTTGTTTAGGGGTATGAACTTATCACTTAAGTTGGTGGGTGACGTATGAACATTATGATTCCATTTAGATTATCCAAACCAAACAACAAGTTAGAGTCTAATGAATTAACCTAAGCTACTAATTGGCCATGGATATGCTAGGTTGTGTATAGGGGAACTAGTCCCTAACACCCCCTACTACCATTACAAGGATCAATTGGGTTAGGGATTAGGTTCAATTCAATTAGAGTCTAATTAAGTCTAGGTTTTTAGATTAGGAATTCCTAGGGCAATTAGGGGCTGAGAGTAGTAATGGGGAGGTGAAATTAGGGATTTGGACCCCAATTCCCCCACATTCTAGCCTTGAGAAGGCTCCATGCTAATTGCACTAGAATTATCTAATCTAGCTACTTAGATCTCTCACTTAGGTTTAGGGAGATTTATTAGGATGTAGGAAGATGGGAGGCAACCTAGGGATCTAAGAATTGGACCTAGGGGCAAATCCCAAAATTCACACATATAAGAAATTTGCCTAAATTCCTAGGTGATTCCACACACAAACCAACAAGCAATTCATGGAGAATGAGATAGAAATAGAATATAATCATTAAAAAATGGAATTACAATGTTTACATGTCATTTTCCCCCAACATGGTATCAAAGTAACATAATTTCCCCCAAACAGCCCACCCAAGGGGCCTAGCTACTCATAGACATGGAAAATACAAAAAGAAAGGAGAAAGAGGTAGAAGTGGCCATGGAGCTTGGTGTAGACGAGGGATCTCCTCTCTCCATCTGCAGCAGGGGTGTCCTCCTTCTTCTCCTTGGATGAAATGGTGTGGAATGATGGGAGGGAAGTGGATGGAAGGCTTAGATATGGGGGGTTATGTGGTGGAAATGGTAAAATGGAGTGGATTTGAGGTGGATATGGAGTGGATGGCGATTTGGGGAGCTAGGAGGGGGTAGAAGGTAGCTAAGGGTGGCCAAACACGTGCCCCAGCCACCACCTAGGTATATATAGGTGTGGGGGAAGCACTAGGTCAAGTAGGGGCAAAATAGGTAAAACAGTGAAAAAAAAGGATATGTTTTGTGAGTAGCACGACCGTGGTGGGTCACCACGGCTGTGCTGGGTAGGGGTGAGCACGGCCGTGGTGGTGTACAATGGTCATGTCAATTAAAATGGTGGAGATCACAGGGAGATGTACATGGATGGCCACGGTTGTGGGGGGTCACCACGGTCGTGGTGGGGACCTTTTACCACGGGCATAACACTCACCACGACTGTTTTGGCCATATTCATCAAATTCTGGAAGTTACAGTGATTTTTTGTGATTGGGGCATGTCCACCACGGCCGTGGTGGAGTAGTACGGCTGTTTTGGTGTCCCTCCCATGCACTTGAGCATTGAACTTGATCATCCATGGAGGGTATTGCTTCAAAACATTCTTTGACCACTTGGGGTAGGTTGGGAGTGGTTTTGGCCTCATTTTGGGCTCCTACAAGCCTGAGGAAACCCTAGATTGGACCATATTCTTTCCATGCCATCAAGTAGTGGACAAAGTACCTATAAAACATGCAAAAAGCCTCCATAAGTGCATTTGATATAAATAAGCATATTGGGGGAAATAACATGTAATCTAACAAGTATAGATGTGATTGAAATGCAATATGACACAAGATGAAGCCCTAAAATAGGGTTGAATCACCACCCCAAACTTGAAACATACTTGTCCTCAAGTATGCTCCAACTCAATCTCTCTGCAATTTTTCCACAATCAAGAAATGACAAATGCAATGTAAAGGATGATTATTGTTGAATAGGATCAATAGTGACTAAGTTCATGCATTCCACCTCTCCTCTCTCCTGCTTTCACAAACCAATCATGAAAAGAGCACAAAGCTTATGAACTTCAAATATAGTGCATAAAATACACAAGCTATCCATATTTCTTTCATGTAATTCCGGGTAAATCGTTTCATAATGGTGTTAATCAAGGATGACTAGGAGTGTTGTTTCACCTTCATCCTTTCAACCTTATGTTTCAAATCACACCAAATGACCCACGTGGCTGCGGAAAAGGGCAAAATGAGCTAGGTTTGATGTTTCCTAGCTCAATGGGTATAAGATGGAAGAAATGATTGCGGTAAGATTTTGGAGTGCTATTACATACAACACTCATCTTTTCTTTATTTGAATGCTCTTAAATAAGAGCATCCTTTTATTTTCTTTTTGCATTTTTTTTCTTTTTCTTTTCCCATGGAGTAGATAGGGAATATGGTGATGAGAGTGAAGTGATGAGATGTAGATGTGGCCACCCCAAACTTTTTGAGGTGGCCACGACTGATATGTGCACTTTGGCATCCTTTCATGAGGCAGAGGGGTAAGAAGATGGTGAGTGAAAAGTCAGGTCAAAGAGGGGTCATAGGTATGATTCTCCACATAAGACATCCTACACGAAAATTAATCCAATACTTCATCCTAGATATCACACCACATGAATGAACAAGATGAAATTGATATTTCAATCAAGTGATTCCACAAACACTAAGAGTTCAAAGCTTGCTCAACTTCACTACTCAACCAAATGAATCACCATCATAAGAGAGGTGATGCACATGTAAAAAGTCAAACATTGATACCACTTAGCAATAAAGCATGACATTTCACTTGCATTTGTCAAAGGTCGTCATTTTTACTCAAAACAGTAGAGATTGGGTCAAAACACACTTTCTAGGCAAGAAATCTCAAATTTGGGCAAAATTGGTCAAAATGGTGCCAATTTTCCTTCAATCACATATAAACCTACATTATTGAACTTAAAGTAGTAAAGCAGGCAAGTCCTAGCTAAAACATGTAAAAATTACCAAAAACCTGCATGATATGCAATGCATGGCAAGAAGAGAAAAAAATATTTTTTTGAAAATTACGCAAAAATTGCAAGAAAGTAAACTACATGACATGCAAGTATGCAAAGCAATAAAGATGACTAAGGTAGATAGAAAAAACAAGAAAACAAAAGTAGATGTGGCAGGTGAAATGCAAAGTGAAACTAGGGCATACCTGCCCTACCACCCCAAACTTTTGAATCATGTTGTCCTCAGCATGATCCTAGAGTTTAGGATGATAGGGTAGATGATCATGGCTCTCTCGAGGCTCTGACGGTGTTCCTCCCTGTGGTGGAGGATACGCGTAGTAGCTGCCACACTAATATGCCTTCAGTGGCTGAAATTGGTCTGCAGGACGGCCGTGCTGCGCAGCACGGCCGTGGTGGCTTCAGGTTGCATGGTTGTGCTGCCTGGCACGGCCGTGGTGTAGTCCTTTGGTAGCTTTTCTCAATTTTGCTTCTGAACCTAGGGACTTGGTGTGTTTTTCATGCAAATGACCACGGTCGTATTGATGTGCCACGGCCGTGGTGGTCCCTGTAGCTGCTACTCTCAAAATGAGGAACATCAAACACTCAAAAACTTGACCCAAAGTGATTTTTCTTTGAATCCTTCTCTCAATTGTACTCAAATTTTCTTCATTTCACCCTGTTACCACCTGCACATCTCAAAACTACACAAATACTATCAAATACAAGTGTGTGTGTGTTTTCTTAGAAAATTTTAAAAACAAAGCAAAAGTATCAAAAATGTAAGGTTGGGTCAAAAATTCCCAAACCTAGGTGGGTTGCCTCCCACAAGTGCTGAGTTTCTTGCCTTCAGCTAGGCTTCTTAGTGATTCTTCATTCATTCATCCGTTTTGAATTCTCATGTGTCCATTCTTGCAAAACATGCTTCCCTCATTTGCAATCAACCTGTTTTCCTCATCCCTTTCATCACAATAATCATTACCAATTTCTTCACCTTGGTGTCCTCTCAAATGCCCATTTGGACTTGTAAAGTGATCATGTCCAATATCCCTATCTCGGACTCGTCGGGTTGGGGTCTTGTACATGTTGATGTTGATCTTCGTGTCCATGAATGAGACTATCGTAGTGCCACTACGCACATGAATGTCGGCATCAGTTGTAGACAAGAACGACCTTCCCAAGATGATGGGAATCTTCTTATCTTCTGGCTCCATATCAAGTACAATGAAATCCGCCGGGAACACCACACCTTTTTCTTTATCTATCATCACCAAAACATCATCCACTCTACCCCTAGGCACTTTTATGGATCTATCTGCCAACTGGAGAGTGCAATGTGTCATCTTCAACTTGCCTAAGCCCAGCTCAACATAGACATTGTATGGCATCAAATTCACACTAGATCCCAAATCAAGTAAGGACATGTCTATGTGATGTCCCCCTATGTAACTAGGTATAAGTGGGGCTCCTGGGTCTTTTCTCTTCACGGGAAGGGAATGTTGTATGATGTAGCTCACTTGTTCAGTCAATCTCACCTTCTTTGGAATCCTCCTCGTTGACCTTCTTTTCACAGTGCATAGGTCTTTGAGACACTTAGCATATGATGGAATTTGTTTGATTGCATCCAAGAGAGGAATGTTAACCTTTACTTGTTGGAAGACCTCGAGAATGTCCATATTGTGTTTTTGTCTTCTTTTCACAACCGGGGGCTCATCTAGTGCTTCGGGAAACAGTGGCTTACTAGCTATTGGCCCACTTGACTCAGCATGATCTTCCTGTGGTGTGTAGCATGAGGTGGAGCACTAGGACTCCTAATATCAACATGGGGTGGCAAATGATCGTCTTTGGCAATCTCAATTACAACATCACCACTGGACTGCTTTTGCTTTGCTTTATCACTCTTTCTTTGACTTGCGGGCTGCTCAAGTGTTTTCCCACTCCTTAGAACTGTCACAACACTATTTTTCTCATGATGGGGAGGGGGAGCATGTTGTGGCTGTGGAGGAGGTAGGGGTGATGGTTGGTATTGAATTTGAGGTGGAGAGGGAAATTGAGGTTGGAAGGTGAAGTTTTGGGAAAATTGAGGTGGTGAAGGTGGTGGGGGAGTGTAAGGCTTAAGATAGCCTTGAAAATGGTAGATGGGCTGCACTTGCATGGGAGGTGGATTGTAGAAAATTTGGGAAGAGGGCATGGGTCCACTTGCTTCATTGTAACTCAAGATGGATTTTGAAGCTAATTTTTCTTCTTGAAGAGCAAGTGTGGAAGAGAGCTACTATATCTTTTCTTCAAGCCTTACAACATATTTTTGGTCATCATCAAAGATCTTCAATCTAGAGAGAACCTCTTCCTCAAACCTTGAGCTGTAGCTTGGACTTTGCAGTTCCGAGTAGCTATAGGAGTAAGGTGTCTTCACTTCTCCCTCAAAGGAACCAATGTAGTTGATTGGATGACAAGGACCATTTACTCCTTGAATTTTCATGAGTTTCATCATTTATCCTATATCCTTCGTCACTTGTGCATTGGGATCATTAGAAATAGAAGGCTCACTAAAGACCCGAACCCCATCACAAACCATGCTAGAAGCTCGGTTCCTTGAATTTTCTACCAATTGCTCAAACAACGGCCATGACTCCTTCTGGTGGCTTTGTCATGAAAACACCTCCACAAGACGAATCCACTGTAGCTTGATCCCTTGACGACAAAGTGGAGTAGAATGCTTGTACAAGCTGCCATAAAGGTATCTCATGATGTGGGCACTCTCTCAACATGTTTTGCAACCTATCCCAAGCATCATGGAACTTTTCATTACCCACTTGGCTGAAACTCACTATTGACCGCCACATTTGTGTCATCTTTGCAATAGAGTAGAGCTTCCTCAAGAATGTCGTCTTCATCTCACCCCAACTCATGATGTCTCTCCTTGAATCATACCATTCTTTGGCCCTATGCTTGAGTGAAAAGGGGAACAATGTGAGCCGAATTGAGTCATCAGTTTTCATCGACGTTCTGAAGGTGGCACACATCTCTAGGAAGGCATCCACATGCTTGTAGGGGTTCTCACTCTCCGAGCCGTAGAAGGTGGGTAGGATCCCAAGAAGACCTGGAGGAGTAGAAAATTTCTCCCCTTGCATTTGGGTGACTCTAGATGCAATAGGTGACTGGTAGTTGCTCGACATGAAGTAATCTTGTAAGGACTTGAGAGGTGCATTTTGGCCTTCCATCTTGTTTCCTCCCGAATGGCTTGTCACATGCACAAAGCACAACCAAACAAAAGAAAGCAAGTTAGCAAACCAATATACACAAAGAATGCAAAGAATAATGAATAAAGAATAGCAATGATGAGGGTAGTAGGAAAAGTCAAAGCAAAACTAACTAGCTAGGCTGAGCGCCTCTAGTCCCCGACAACAACGCCAGAAAGCTTGCTGCGCTCCCGCCAATGGTGTTGCACGCTACTCAATTGGGGTTTTGAATAGATGCAACCCCGCGGACGGAAGCACACGGGTGGATTCACTTTTGAAATTTATAAAACCTAAACTAGCTACCTACATCTACCAAAACACTACACCCGCAAGCGCACGGGGTCATGTCGTAGTATAGGAAGGCGGCAAGTATAGGGTCGATCCATAGGGAGAAGATGGGGCACTAGATCTAGGTTTAGTTTGGCTAGGTTCCTACTGCGGAGACTAGGGTTAATGGTTTAAAGGTTGTTTTGATTGTTAAACTACGATGAACAAGCGAGGAATTAAAGGCAAGAATGAAATCTACATTAACCCTAGACTAGATTAAGGCTAAACAGGCAAGAAAGGATTAAGCTGGGTATGAAAAGGAAAATTACACTAAGGCAAGCAAGAGAGAAGCAAAAGAGCAATTAAAGAGCTAAACTAACATGAACAAGGCAAGAACAAAGCAAGAAGCTAACTAAGTAAGAAAAGAACTAATTAAGCTAAACTAGGGTTTTAAGCAATAAAGAGAGATATGGGATGTTTAGGGGTATGAACTTATCACTTAAGTTGGGGGGTGACGTATGAATATTATGATTCCATTTAGATTATCCAAACCAAACAACAAGTTAGAGTCTAATGAATTAACCTAAGCTACTAACTGGCCATGGATATGCTAGGCTGTGTATAGGGGAACTAGTCCCTAACACCCCCTACTACCATTACGAGGCTCAATTGGGTTAGGGATTAGGTTCAATTCAATTAGAGTCTAATGAAGTCTAGGTTTCTATATTAGGCATTCCTAGGGCAATTAGGGGCCGAGGGTAGTAATGGGGAGGTGAAATTACAGCTTTGGACCCCAATTCCCCCACATTCTAGCCTTGAGAAGGCTCCATGCTAATTGCACTAGAATTATCTATTCTAGCTACTTATATCTCTCACTTAGGTTTAGGGAGATTGATTAGGATGTAGGAAGATGGGAGGCAACCTAGGGATCCAAGAATTGGACCTAGGGGCAAATCCCAAAATTCACACATGTAAGCAATTTGCCTAAATTTCTTGGTGATTTCACACACAAACCAACAAGCAATTCATGGAGAATGAGATAGAAATAGAATATAATCATTAAAAAATGGAATTACAACATTTACATGTCATTTCCCTTCAACATGGTATTAAAGTAACATAATTTCCCCCAAACAGCCCACCCAAGGGGCCTAGCTACTCATAGACATAGAAAATACAAAAAGAAAGGAGAAAGAGGTAGAAGTGGCCACGGAGCTCGGTGTAGATGAGGGATCTCCTCTCTCCAGCTACTGTAGGGGCATCCTCCTTCTTATCCTTGGATGAAATGGTGTGGAATGATGGAGGGAAGAGGATGGAAGGTTTAGATATGGGGGGTTATGTGGTGGAAATGGTGAAATGGAGTGGATTTGAGGTGGATATGGAGTGGAATGGAGTGGATGGTGATTTGGGGAGCTAGGAGGGGGTAGCAGGTAGCTAAGGGAGGCCAAACTCATGCCCCATCTGCCACCTAGGTATATATAGGTGTGGGGGAAGCACTAGGTCAAGTAGGGGAAAAATAGGTAAAGCAGTGAAAAAAAGGATAGGTTTTGTGAGTAGCATGGCCGTGGTGGGTAGGGGTGTGTACGGCCGTGGTGGTGTACAACAGTCGTATCAATTAAAATGGTGGAGATCGTAGGGAGATGTACATGGATGGCTACGGCCGAGGGGGGTCACCACGACCGTGGTGGGGACCTTTTACCACGAGCATAACACTCACCACGACCGTTTTGGCCATATTCATCAAATTCTGGAAGTCACATTGATTTTTTGTGATTGGGGCATGTCCACCACGGCCGTGGTGGAGTACCACGGCCATTTTGGTGTCCCTCCCATGCACTTGAACATTGAACTTGATCATCCATGGAGGGTATTGCTTCAAAACATTCTTTGACCACTTGGGGTAGGTTGGGAGTGGTTTTGGCCTCATTTTGGGCTCCTCCAAGCCTGAGGAAACCCTAGATTGGACCATCTTCTTTCCATTCCATCAAGTAGTAGACAAAGTACCTATAAAACATGCAAAAAGCCTCCATAAGTGCATTCAATATAAATAATCATTTTGGGGGAAATAACATGTAATCTAACAAGTATAGATGTGATTGAAATGCAATATGACACAAGATGAAGCCCTAAAATAGGGTTGAATCACATGGTCTCTCTTCCTAATGAGTTTTGTTACAAATATATGTATATTAGGTTAAGGACATGTTTCTGTTATGACATGTTGAGTTTTTTGCTATGTTATACCCACCACAATTTATGTTATAAAATAATACATTGATTAATTTAGGAGGCATTGATATGTTGTTATGGCTCTCCGCTAGTGTTTTTATAAGAAAATTGTGTGTTGAATGGGGTTGTGAACAAGGGACTAGTGTTATATTATGTTGGCCTAGAAACCTGTCCAAGATTTACTCATTAGGAGTAAATCTTGGATAGTCCCCAATTTGGGACTGTTCTTGAACACCTAATCTCACTTAGGATGTAAGTGTATAATGTGTATTGGGTTTTTAAGAAAATTTCGGCAGCATGTCCCCGTTTGTTCTCTAAGTACATATGTACTTGGAGAACAATGGGGAAATGCTGCCGAAATTTTCTTGAAAACCCAATACACATTATACACTTACTAGTGAGATTAGGTGTTTAAGAATGGGATAGGTGGTGCACATTTATTATATATAAGACCTTAAACCCTAAAATTTTAACCATAAACCCTAGACCCTAATCTTGTTCTAATATATACTTGTTTTCTCTTTGATCATAGAATGGATAGATCATGGATGTCCATTCCAAATCGCTGCACCCCAGAATTTATTTCTGGTCTTAATCAGTTTATTAGATTTGCTGAGGAACATAGGAAACAACCTGGAGATAGGTTCTACTGTCCATGTAGGCATTGCGGTAACAACTTGAAAGTCAGCACTGGTGACGAAATCAAAAGTCATGTCATGTGCACCGGGATTATACAAGGCTATATAGAAGGCATGGAGAGATTTCAAACCTAAAATTAGTGGATGTCGATAGCAGTGCTTGTGTGGAAGAAGAAATTGCCTCCGATGACGTAGATGTGAACGAACCAGTTCCAATAGACATCGTTGATGCAATGTTGGATAGTTGTGGGGTAGAGCACACCGATCCACCTCCCATGTTTAGAAACAGTGTGCATGATGCTGAGATACCATTATACACAGGTTGTACTAAGTTTACGAAGCTTAGCGCTGTGTTGAGATTGTATAAGCTAAAAGCTAACAATAGATGGAGCAACAAAAGCTTCACGTCATTGTTGTCTTTGTTGAAAGAAATTCTTCCTGAAGGAAACGAGCTACCAATCTCAACATACCAGTTAAAGAAATTGTTGTGCCCAATGGGAATGGAGGCCAAGAAGATACACGCATGCCCGAATGATTGTGTATTATTTCAAAAGGACTATGTGGATTTGAAAGATTGCCCAAAATGTGGTGCGTCAAGGTATAAATTGACGACTTTGGGGGAGTCCAAAACTGGTTCTCCTGCCAAGGTGATGTGGTATCTACCTATAATACCATAGTTTCAACGCTTGTTTGCCAATTTGATAGGTGTGAAGAATTTGAGGTGGCATACAGATGTTAAGAAAAATAATGATGGGATCCTACGACATGCGTCTGATTCCCCACAGTGGAAGAAGATTGATTTATTGTACCCTAAATTCGGTGAAGAACTCAGGAATCTAAGACTTGGGCTTTGTACAGATGGGATGAATCTGTACGGGACATTGAGCAGCAAACATAGCACTTGGCCAGTTATGCTTGTTATATACAATCTTCCTCCCTGGTTGTGTATGAAAAATAAGTATGTTATGCTGTCATTGTTGATATCGGGCCCTAAACAACATGGAAATGATATCGACATTTATCTTGAACCTCTGATTGATGACTTAAAGAAACTCTGGGGTGAAGGTGTGATGACCTATGATGCTTCACGAAGAGAGACATTTCATTTGCACGCTATGTTGTTTTGCACTGTGAATGACTTTCCAGCATATGGGAATTTGTCTAGATATAGTGTCAAAGGATCTAAAGCGTGTCCTATATGTGAAGACAACACAGATTCAATACGACTAAAACACTGCGGAAAGACTGTATATCTTGGTCATCGAAGGTTTCTTCCAAAATTCCATCTATATCGTAGGTTGCGCAAAGCATTCAATGGACGGAATGAGGAACGGAGTGTACCTAAACCTATACCAGGGGAGGATGTTTATGAAAGAGTAAAAGACTTTGCCAATAAATTTGGTAAGAGATCACAATGTACGATGGCCACACGGAGTGACAAATATTTATTCAAGAAGAAGTCAATATTTTGGGATCTTCCTTATTGGAGTTCTTTGACAGTTAGGTATTGTATCGATGTCATGCACGTTGAGAAAAATGTTTGTGATAGCGTCATCGGTACTCTGTTGAATATACTAGGTAAGACTAAAGATGGGATAAAATCCAGAATGGACCTACGTGAAATGGGAATAAGGACAGAATTAACAGAAGTAGTTAGTAGCAATCGGAGAACATACTTACCTCCCGGTTGTTACACGTTGTCTAGAAAGGAGAAGAAAGCTTTTTGTGAATGCTTGGTAAATGTTAAGGTGCCACAGGGTTACTCATCCAACATCTGTACATTGGTATCAATGAAAGATCTGAAGTTGATAGGTCTTAAATCTCATGATTGTCACACTCTAATGCAACAAATATTGCCCGTGGCAATTCAATCTATATTGCCGAAGCATGTAAGGTTTGCAATAACCAGACTTTGTTTTTTTTTTCAACAGTATGTGCAGCAAAGTTATTGACCCTCATACTCTCGATAAATTGCAAAGAGAAGTGGTTTCTACCCTATGTCATCTTGAGATGTATTTTCCTCCTTCATTCTTTGATATCATGGTACATCTTGTTGTCCACTTGACTAGGGAAGTGAAAATGTTGGGACCAGTTTTCTTACATTGGATGTATCCCTTTGAACGATACATGAGCGTTTTTAAAGGTGATGTTCAAAACCGTTATCATCCTGAAGGGAGTATTATTGAGGGTTATGTGGCGAGAGAGTTTATGGATTTTTGCAATGACTTTCTGAGTTCTAATGACGCTCCTGTTAATGACAAGAATATTGAGGAGCATTTTGGCAAAGGAATTTTGGGATCATAGATGAAAGTAGTCAGTCGTGAGCAGTTGGAACAAGGTCACTTGTATATTTTACATAACATCAACGAAGTGAGTGTTTATATCGAGGAACATACCAATTTCATCAAGAGACAATATCCTCGAGCCAATTCAATGTGGCTTGCTAGAGAGCATAACAAGACATTTATTAAGTGGTTTGAAGATAAAGTCTTACATCAACTATCTCAAACACCAGATAATCTTACTGAAACTATCAAATGCCTCACCTTTAAACCAAAATTGAATATTATGTCTTATGAAGGGTTTGACATAAATGGATTCTCATATTACACAAAGCGTCAAGATGATAAGAGTGTCATCCAAAATAGTGGGGTCACCCTTCAAGCGTCTTCATTGTTTTTTGCAAGTGCAAAGGATAAGAGTCAACGTGAAGCTAAAATGTCATATTATGGTGTCATTGAAGACATATGGGAGTTTGACTATGTAGATTTCAGAAATCTGCTCTTTAAATGTAATTGGGTTGATAACACCAAAGGAGTTATAGTGGATGAATTGGGTTTCACGTTAGTGAACTTTGAAAAGATTGGCGAGAAGCCTGAACCATTCATATTGGCATCATAGGCGAAATAAGTATTTTATATCAATGATCTTGCAAATGATAAATGGTCAGCTGTTCTTCATGGTAAAAGACAGTTCATTGAAGATCCTATAGATGAAGAAGAGTACTATGATAAGTATGATGACTCCAGTCCATTCTCAGTTGGGTTGCCAACACCACCAAATATTGAAGCTAATGATGACTTTTATGTGTGAGAAGATCACAATGAAGGATTGTTAATTGATAAAAGATCACAATATTAGAGGCATGCATGTTTATATTTTTTTTATATGTTTTATTTTTCTGAATGTGAACTTTACAATGTTTTATTATCTTCTAGTTATGTCAAATGCTAAATGTTTGATTTTTTAATGACATTTTCAGATGGCTGAGCATGAGCATGATGACCGTGATGATGATTACAGTGAGGGTGAGGATATGAATGCGCCGCCTCACAATGTAAGTTTTAAAAATATATCCTATATTTCTATCTATATGTTCATTTATAGTTATATCCTGTAAGTGTGTTTTTTTTGTCAAATTTTAGGTTGGTGATGTACCCCCTGAAGAAATTGGGGCACTTGATGAGCAGCAATAAAAAATTGAGAAAGTGAGGGGCATCACAATGATGAACAATTTACTACAGCAAAGGGGCAATGGACCCAAACTGGCTGTGGATTTCGATCATGCGGGAAATCTAGTTGGAGTGAACCACAACTCATTTATTTCATATCTTGGGGTTCTTACTCACAACCATTGTAGTCCTATTTTTGAATCCTGGCATAAAGTTCCTAAGGGGAAGAAAGACTTAGTATGGAAGGAACTATGCGTGAGTTATTATTATTTGCAATTCTATTTTTGTAGATTTTAGGATACTAGTTAATAGAAATTCTATTTTGCAGAGTATATCTGATCTGGATGAAAAGTTGTATCATAAATGCGTGATGCAACGTTGTGGGAGGGTCCTAAGGAACTATAGGACAAATCTCACCCAAGATTACATACGCGATGATAAGAAGAGGTTCTTGATTGATTTGCAATTCTAGACATTGATCACTTTTTGACTAACTCTACACTAATAATTTTTGTTTGTATTCTCTTTAAAAAATAAATTTAGGAAGAAGGAAGCCACTGAGCAATGGAACTACCTGGACACCAAAGATTGGGAGGAGTTTGTTACCCAAAGAAAAATGGATGAATTCAAGGTATTAAGCGCCACTCCCAATTTAATTAATATACGTTCTTATGTATTCACCTATTCAAGATTAACCTTTAGTGTTACTAACCAAATCAATGTGCTTACTAACAAGGCTATCAGTGATGCTCAAAGAGCAAGGTGTGCGTTGAATATGCATGACCACACAATGGGTCCAAGAGGCTATGCAGGCGTTCGCCAAAGACTACAGGCTGAGTCTACTGCTCAGTTTGCTGCTACTCAGGAGACTGTAGAGTCCTCTACTATTGGTCCTGCACCTCTGCCTCGCCATGCTATGTGGATAGCTAGGAGGCAAAATAAGAAGGGAGATATAAAGAAGCACGCAACTGCTAAGGCAGCTGCAAAAATGGTAAAATTCAACTCTTAGAGCAATCGATTGATATTGATTATTGTTATGTTTACTTACCAATTTTTGTTGATGGTGATTAGCGGGAGCTGCACGAGCAGAGGAAGGAAGGAAAGTTCATCCCTGAGGGCACAAGGGATGAATTGATAGTTGCTCTGGGTAACCCAGAGAATCCTGGACGTGTTAGGGGTGCAGGCGCTGGTGTGGGCATCAAAGCATTCTTTGGGCCATCACAGTGCAAACCAGTCCCAAAAGCGGGACTTTCACAAGATGAGGTAACTTATTCTTTTTTTAGAATGTTATTGTGAAAGAGAATTCAATAATCAGAAGCTAGCATTTCTTTTGTCCATGTATAGGTAGATCAGTTAATTGATAGGAGAGTCGAGGAAGCACTTGATAGGAGAGTCGAGGAAGCACTTGATAAGAGACTCAATGAAGCAATTAGAAAGTGGCAGACATCTCAGACTGCCACTCAGACAGTACATGTGGCGGGCCTATTGCAGAGGTTGGGAGTAATCCTGTAGACCCACCACCTAGCACGTCCGCTGTAAGTATTTTTATGACATATATAGTAGCTAGTCTTTTCAAGATGATATGTTTATATATATGTATATAACATTCTTTACGTTAATTTGTAGGGATTGAAGCCATGTCGTCTAAAAAGTCAAGAATATATCATTGCAGAGGTACAGACTTACCCAACCCTTCCAGGGGACATATGTCATGGGACTCCAGTACCAACTGGTGCGGTTCGTGTGAGCCCGATACGTATACTCTCCGATTAAAGGGATCTTCCACTACCATATGCCCACCTAGATTCTAAAATGCTTGGTGAGACAGAAGGCAGAGTGATAATGTGGCCCAAAGAGGATGTCGTCTATACTAATATTGTATGGTAAATTTACATTACGTTAATTTGTTAGTATGTATATATGAGTCAATTGATCTGAAATTATATATATACGTCAAAAGGAAGATACCTGCTACATCTCAGCCTCCACCTCCACCTCATAAAGTACCAAGTTGGCTTCCAAGGGACCTACACGCCTCGTTAGGTCCTAATTGTAGGGGTATGGCAGTATGGATAGGTGAACATGATTCAAATTGCCCTATAAATGTTACTATTCTAGAGGATGCTGTAGGTCAATCATAAGATAGCAATCTATTTATACAAGTTTTGCATATGTATTAATGCACATAATACAAATTTTGCATACACATTAATACATACGTATTAATGCAGGTCAATCATACGATAACAAACTATTTATTCAAGATATTTTGGAGTTGTTTCGTTATGATTGGCTGAACACATCTATGATAGAGCTGTGGATATGGTGAGATCTTGTTTATACATCCATATACCTTATTTTATATACGGTGGTCTGGTTTCTTATATATTAATGCATACGTAATACATGTTTTGCATCCACTTACACACGATATGTACAGATTTTGCAGTTTCCTATATGGGATTTTTGGTTCCATCTTTGATTAGTCTTGTAGATACAGACCCTTTTTCAGTTACTTCATATTGATGTGCTACTTTTGAATATTTTGGTAAAAATAAGAAGACAGTGATAATAGCTCCATTCAATGTTGAGTAAGTTTACTTTGCTTATAATTTGGACTTAAGAAAATTACATTTTTATTGTGGATTTTGAGTTATTAATTTTTAACTTTCTTACCTATAGTGGTAGGCATTGGGAGTTACTAGTTATTGTCCCCAAGACGTTCACTGTCTATTATCTAGATCCTGCGGGGAAGGAATTGAATACATTATATGGACACACAATGAAAATTCCATTATTCCCGTGAGAAATATTTCATATTTTATATCTGTTAACATCTGTTATTACATTACTATTTAATTATGCAATTTAATGTGTTACATTAACATGTAGGGCTTTACAAGAGTTCAAAATATCTGGAGGAAAGGTCCCCAGGAAAAAGAATCAGCCACTAATTTGGGATAATGTGAAAGTAATTTCTCGACTCCAATGTTTATATTATTTATGTGAACTGTTCTTATTTGTATTTTTGAATATTTTGTATGTTTCAATTTATAGTGTGCTACACAAGACAACGGCTGGGTATGTGCCTACTATGTGATGCGATTTATGGATCTAATCATCAAACACGCCGCAATGGAAATCGATACTATACATAAGGTATTATATATAGTCTCATTAGATAATATGAAATATATCAATCTTATTATATATTATTAATTATATATATATGTCATTCTCTTTTCAGGTGTTTAAAACTAACTTTAGTACAGGTGGAAGTTATTAGATGTACATACTCCCTATACAAGGGAGGAATTAGATGTTGTAAGAGAAGAATGAGCAAAAGCCCTACAAGTAGTGGGAATTTTTAAATATAATTGGGGTTTTGATGACAATGATGACAATGATAAATAAAGAATGATATTTCTAAACTTTGTTCTCGAAATTATTTTTGTGTGAATGTGAATGACTTTTTTTGAATTGTCATATGTGTGAATGTGAATGACTTTTTCTGATCAATTACATGAATGTTTCTACATGTGTCTAAATGTGAAAAGAGATGAAATGAATGGAATTGAATGTGAATGTAAATGACTTTGTAGGTTCTACAAATATCTGATCAATACATGTGTCTGAATGTGAATGACTTTATAGGTTTGTGGCATGTTGTTCACTGATATCAATGGATGTTGTAAACCTGCAGTTCAGAACTAAATTGCAGGTTCTGTATCCTGATGACTAGCCATACAGTAGGCCTGCAAACTGATAAGAAAAAAAAATCAGAACATAGACGTCGGTTATTTATATAAAATTGACACCTAAGACATACGGTGTTAGTTATTAGCAAAAAACCGACGTCTTTGTGCCCTCGCTGGCTTGGTGGGGGGAAGGGTAATGACATCGATTTTCTTTACTAACCGATGCTTATAGTTCCTTTGCTAGCGTATTTTCGGTGGCGGAAAGGGTAATAGTATTGGTTTTTGTTTAATAACTGACGTCTTTAACCATAATATAGTGTCAGTTTTCTTTACTAACCGACTCTTATAGTCCCTTACTGGTGCATTTTCGGTGACGGGAAGGGTTATGACGTCCATTTTTATTTAATAACTGACGTCTTTGATAATGATATAGTGCCGGTTTTCATTAAGAACCGACGCTTATAGTTCCCTTGCTGGCGTGTTTTCAGTGGCGGGAAGGGTTATGGCGTCAGTTAGAAACCGACACTGAAGGTGTCGACTTTTAGCGGTGCCCACTTGGTTGTCGCTTGGAAACCAATGCTAAAGTCTCTAAATAACTGACGCCAAAGGCCTTTTCTGTAGTAGTGAGCACTATGTAAAATATTTAACACAATAACCACCATTATCAGTACAATCTACAAAATAAAAAATACAAACATCATGAAAAACAATGCACCATGTGAAAATAATATGATTTACGCAATATATTTTTATTATTCTTGTTTAAACAATATGATGCGAAAAATGATAATTAACTGTAACCATGTATGAATAATATAGTAAAAATTTCCTACAAAAATAATGTAAAATTAATATTCTACATTGCATTAAACAATGATGAATCAAAATTTATATTTATAAACACATGAAATGTGAATATTATTATAATACTTTCTATACACGAAGTGAAATAAAAATATTGTGATGTGATTGTAATCATAATATTTTTATTAAGATTATAATTGTACCATAATAAAATATTTTTAAAGGAGCAACATATGCACCATTTTTTTGATAAAGGTCATAGCATATATTAATTGCAAAAGCAAGCAAACACCTGCTTTGTCGGGTAATACAAGTTAAAAGCATAAGAAAGTTCTGTTGGGAAAGGAAATGTTGTTAAATGTTCAAGGGGGAGGCACCCCTTAACAAACCTCTTTTAGCACTAAGCCAAAAAATATGGAAGATGTGGCAGCTACGGGCTCAAAACAAAGTCATTGGTGTTGCAGCAGCAAACTAACACCTGTTTCATCGTCCACCATTGCCTTAAGGTCACAAAGAAAGCGGGCTTCAAATTCACCTTCTTTAGAGTCCTCCTTCCCATCCGGTTCATGTTTACCTGCACATGGTGAACATATGAAGGTCTACGCCGATTTGTGAGAGAATAATATGCCTCAGTTTTGGAGTGTTGTTGAAGAATCTATTGTTTCTCTCAAGCCAGAGATTCCAGCTAATGGTGATGAAGATATCATTTCCTGTGAAGGAGTTGTAGTGTTTGTTTGGTTTAATCTTTAATGGAAAGGTTGCTGATTGGAGATCGAGTTGGTAATGTTGTGTGAAGTGTGAGAAGATGCTTAGTGAAAATTTACACTTAAAGAAAATGTGTTCCACCGAGTCTATGTCATTTTGGCAGAGAGAGCATCTATATGGGCCAATGAAGCCTCTCTTGGAGAGGTTTTGTTCAGTAAGTAGCTTGTTGTGAAGGAGCAGCCAAAGAAAAGTTTTATGTTTTTGTTGTCATTTTTGTTTCCATATTTTTGTAGTAGGGGGGGAGAGACCTCTGTAGGATAGGTAAGTGTATGCTTTTTTTACTGAGTAAGTGTTTTCCCATCTCCATGTGATATTGTTTGAGGAATTATTTTCAAGAATCTTCTTCATAGAAGAGAGGTCATCTGGTTCGAGATGCATGAGAATGCATCATTTGAGAGCATTTGATCTGTTGCTGGTTAAGAGGCCAAGAGCCTTGACAATGTTGATCTTGAGGAGGTTGTTTGGAATGACCCAATTTGTGTGCAGGTTTAGAACAGAGTTATTTTCGTGCCATGAGTCGTTCCAAAAGGATAATTTTAGATGAGAGTGTGGTGGAGCATTGATGAGTTGGGTTATTTTTTTGATGTTCTTATTTATGTATTTCCATAGGGGTGAGGCAGATTTATTTGGCACTTTGTGCCAGGGAGGGGATTTTTGATAGTATTTGCAGTTGATGAGATTCGTCCAAATTTTTGTCTTATTTTTAACCAGACTGTTGATAATTTTGGTTATAAGACAAAAAGCATGGGTTTCAATGTTTAGTATACCCCAACCACCTTGGTCTATAAGGGCAACAATAGTGTCCCAATTTACAAGATGGTAGTGATTTCCAGATTTTGTGGAGGGATGGTAGTTGTTCCAGAGGAATTTTCTGCAAGATTTATCAAGGAGTTTTCTTGTTTTGGTTGGAAGGGGGATACAACTAAGATAGTGAGTGGTAATTGGAGTGATGACACTGTTTAGAAGAGTAACCCTTCCCGAGAGATTTAGAAAGTTATTTGTCCAAGTTGAGAGTTTTTTATTTATTTTGTCGAGGATGGGAGTCCAGGTTGCATTTGTGATGTTGTGGGGGGTAATGGGGAGTCCTAGGTATTGAATGGGGAAGTCATCAATCTTGCATCTAAGAAGATCCCTGAATCTTTTCAAATTTGAGTGATTGAGGTGGACCCCAAAAATGGACGACTTTTGGAGGTTTATTTTAAGTCCCAAAATGTAGGAGAATATGCCTATTATTCTGAAGGTGTTGAGTATAGAGGCATCCTCTGTGGAGGAGAGGATAATGGTATCATCAGCAAATTGTATAATGTTCTCTTTGCATTCCTCTGGTGATTTAATAAGTCCGCTTATTTTTCCTAGTTGTATCATGCAGGAGAGAATGGTTGTGATTATGATGAACAGGTAAGGGGAGAGGGGGTCTCCTTGTCTGAGGCCATTTGAATTATGGAAATAACCAAAAGGTACCCCATTTATGATTGTTGAGAAGTGGTTTGTGGAGATGCAAGCATGGATCCAACTGACCCATTTGTATGGAAAACCAAAGCCTATGAGAGTTTTGGTTAAACAGTTCCAGTTTACAAAGTCAAAAGCTTTTTCAAAATCCAATTTGATGGCTAGCAAAGGTGTTAGTTTTTGTGACAGAGATGTATTGTTTCATTTACCATCAGGTAAGCATCTTGAATGCTTCTACCTTTGAGAAAGGTGTTTTGATTAAGAGGAATGATTTTGTTCATGTGAGGTTTTATTCTATTTGCTAATGTTTTGGCTAAGATTTTGTATGATGTGTTGATTAGGATGATGGGTCTGTACTGGGAGATAAGGTCGGGTTGATTGATTTTTTTTATTAGAGTGATGAAAGTTTGATTTAGGTGTTTGATGATGTTGTGGGGATTTTCACTTTCGTAGAAATCCTTAAGTAAAGCCAGGAAGTCTACTTTGTAGTGGTTCCAATTTGCAAGGTAGAATTCCACATTTAGTCCGTCAGGTCCAGGTGATTTATTTAATCCTAGAGTTTTTATGGCAGTGTCCAATTCCTCTGGGGAGAAAGGCTTTATAAGGTCAAGAGGATTTTCAAGATTTGTAGGGAAAATCATTGGCCAAGCCAAGTCATTTAGGCAGGAGGGGTTGTGGTTGTTGTTGAAGATGTTTTTGAAGTGGTCTGTAATGTGGTTTGTGATAATTGATTTGTGGGTTGTGATCTTATTATTTATCTGAAGGTATGAGATGGAGTTTTTTCGGTAATTTTTATTATAGATTTTGTGAAAGAACTTTGTGTTTTTGTCCCCTTCATTTGCCCATGTGATTTTTGCTCTTTGTCTCCATCTAGTGTCAATACAATCTTTTTTGAAGTCAAGGTCAACTTTAATTGAAAGAACAAGAGTTAGGTCAGCTATAGGGTCCTTGTCCACAAAGAGGAATTGTTCTTCAAGGTCTTTTAGGGTTTCTAAGAGCTTGTTTAGGTTGGTGAGTTTCCAGTTTTTGATGTGTACTTTGATTTTTTTTGTGTTTTGGAGAATGTGGAGACCAAGGTTTTTGGTCTGAGAGTCGGCCAATTTCCAATTCTCTACACAACTGTGAGAAAAGTTATTTATGGAGAGCCAATAATTGTAAAATCGAAATGGTCGTATACCCCATGATTTAGTAGTGGTATCGAGAATAAGAGGAAAATGATCAGAGATGGCTCTGTGAGAGATGTGAACTATGGAGAGTGGGTGTTTGTCCTCCCACGAGGTGCAACAGATGAAATGGTCAAGCCTGGCGAAAGTTTGATTTCTTGACCATGTAAAGGAAGCATTTGATGGCTTTAGTTCAATTAATACATGTTTTGTGAGGAGTTGGCTAAAGAGTTTGTCTGCGGCTGTCATGGGTTGTGCTGAATTTGTGGGGTTGAATCTATTAGAGTTTTGGGTTATCAAATTGAAGTCCTCACTAATAATCCAGGGTGTCTTATAGAAGGAAATCATAAGCGATTCAAGTTCAAATAAGAAAGTTGTTTTATTTTGTCCAGGTTCTCCATAAACCCCTGTGAAAATCCAACAAAAACCATCAGATGTATTTTTAAAAGCAATGGTTATGGAGTAGTATAGTGTGGAGGAGTTTGTGGAGGAGAAGGTAAGATTTTTGTATCCCACTACGAGACCTCCTTTGAAACCAGTGGGGAAGATTTGGACCCAGTCTGTAATTCTATTACCACCAATGGTTTTGAGGGCAAATGGGGAGAGACTAGTTTTTGTCTCCTGTATTGTGATTAGGTCTATTTTATTTTTGTAGATGTGTGAGCAGATTTCCTTACGTCTATTGAGGTTAGAAGCTCCACAGACGTTCCAGGAAGAAAATCTCATATTTGGTGGTTTTGTTTTACAGAGAATTGGAAGGTTTGATGCAGACTATTCAATAGTAAGAAGGTCAAAATTTTCTTTTGTAGTTTCCAATTCTCTTCTGTTGGTCCAACCCATAAAGAGTTCTATGTCATTTAAAACCTTATGTGCCTTGTCCTTATCTTCAAGGTGTATGCCTATGTTTCTAGAAAATTTTGTGAAGCTAGTGATGTTTGACCAAGATGCAAGGTCTTCTATGTTATCTATATCACAATTTATAGACTTTGTAAAAGGTGGGGAAGAGGCATCTAGAATAGAAGATTTTGTGCAAGATGTACTAGATGAAGTGTTTGTGGATGTACCTGGTTCCAGTCTGTTGATGATGTGTTTCTTGTTTGCTTCTTCAGGGCCAAGCATCATAAGCTTCGGGAGTTTGCTGCCTCCTTGTCTTTTCCCTGGGCTCTTCTGGTGAGGACTCTACGAAGATCTGACTTCCTTTAGCATGGCAGATTTGTGTTTTTTCATGGTGTTTTTACTTGAGTTTTGATCTCGACTACTCTCCTTGGTAGAAGGTGGGGAAGGAATGATTGTGCCAGAGGGTGGAGAGGCATTTCCATGTATGGAGGGAGTGGAGGTTCTGGTTCTTTTTCTGCTTGAAAGAATGTTTGTGTTGTCAGAGGAGGTGGTGTTTGAGCTTTTTCTTTCCCAAACTAGGTGTCTGTCACCTATTTTGCGGGTAGGATTTGGAGCCTTTCTATCTTTATTTGGACAGAACCATGATGGTGGGTGGTTTGATAGATCTGAGAAGGCTGTTTTATTTTCAGAAGGATGTTCAACTAACAGTTTGATGTTGTAGATAGATTCTCTAATCCTGATATTGATGGAAGGGGGTAGGGATATAGCAGCTTTGAGTGTGAATAGGCAACATGCTTTTATGTATTGGGTAGGATGAAGTGTTTCGGGGTTGATGTATTGAAGAGTAGCCCCGATGGAGTGGGCTATACCTCTGAATATCTCAGCTTCCCAGAGGTGTGGTGGGAGGTTGGAGATGGTTACCCAATCAGAGCCGCCGGCAGGAGCTGGGAAAGCCCCAAGATCAGCCGTCCATTTTGACAATCTGGCTTGAATGAAGCTAGATCCACATGGAATAGTGAGAATCTGGTTGAAAAGATGGTTGATTTTTGTACCTTCAGGAACCGTGTATATCAGCTGGGTTGGAGAAAAGATCTTTGGCTTTAGGATCGTCTGTCCTGGGATAAGAAGCGCTAGAGTGCGGGTGATATCCAGGACATTTATCAGGTTGTTGTCTATGTTATTTTCAATGGAAATTAGGATGCTCCTCAGAGTGAGGACTTTGAGCAGCCTCATAGAGTTTGCAGGTAAGTCAAGAGCTATCACATATTCAAGGTGTCCCGGTGCTTCCATGCCTGATGGTGTAGGGTTGGTGTTGTTTATGAAAGCACTGGAAGTTATACTGGATGAGTGAGGTTTTGGTGGTGATGATTTGTGGTTTGATGGTTCGTGGTAGGGTTTTGTGTATGGCACATATCTGGTGTTTATATGCTTGTGGGTGGTTTGGGGTATGTCTGCATGCTTAGGCGGGAGGTTTGCAAGACATGCAAAGGCGTTACTTGTGAGTGGGGGAGAGGAATAGTTGGGGTGTCTATGGTCTGAAGCACTTTTTTTGGGAACTCGTTGTTTTTCTTTGAGAGTCGCAACTTTTTAAAAAAAGTGTCTAGGGAAATATCACTCAAGGGCAGCAGAAGGTCTATATTTTACTGGGGGGGATGAGTCTTACAGTTTCTTTTGGTGTGACCTACTTGGTGACATCTGAAGCAGGTTAAACGAGAAGGGCATCTGGAAGCAGAATGGTGTTTGCTTTTGCAAAAAAAAGCAGAAGAGGGCCCGAAAAGGTCTTCTGGGAGGGGCTTTTCTCCAGGTTTGGGCGGTGGAGTTTTCCTCTAGGTGTTTGTTTATGAGGTGTGTGGATTTTGCATGTCCTAAAATAGGAAAAGTATGGTTTAGGAGAAATGTGTATTTTGGGATGATATCATCCACTAGGAAAGTTTGAGGGTTTAGGGTTTTGTAGAGCATATTGAGAGAAAGTTTTGTAACCTTTTTTTTTTTTGGGGGGGAAAAAAGATGATACCTTGCTGTGATGGAGCTTGTTTGGTGTGGTGTTGACGTTGTGTCTTCTACACCCTCCCCCTCTGAGCAAGTGGAGACAGAGATGGGCCATGTCTTTGAACCAATCGGGGGTTGATGGATGTCCGGGATGAAGAGTTGATCTGCCGAGTTTGATGAAGTTGAACTCTCTCGATCATGTTTTTCATAGAGATGTGCTAGCTCAGGTGGTGTGTCAGCGTTGAAATCCCTTATCCAAGCCAGGAATGTTTGATTACCTACATGTTTGATGTAGATAGTCCATTCCAGCTTGAGCTTGAGATCTGATATCAACTGGACCCAACCCTCAGTGATGAGAAGGGTTGAAGCTTTGTTCTTCCAGTGGTGATCAGCCTGGGTAGACCATGTGACCATCATCGGGAAAGAACGGTGACCTATGTTTATCATGCAAGACCCTGGAGACAGGTCGAACTTATGATAGAACCACTCTTTGGGGAGGGGAATGCTTGTGGAGTAAGAAAGGTTTGAGAGTGGATATTCCATGAAGGTGAAGCGAGAGTCCATGTTAGGTGGTGCAGATGGTGCCCTTGTGTTATCGTCCAGGACCGAGGTTTTTTTCAGCTTTAGGGCACTCCTGAAAATTTCTAATTTGCCCTTTGTCGACAGTCGGGGCTTGTTGATGCATGTGGCCAAGGTGAGAAGGCCTCCCGTTCTCATGATGTGATCTTGGCAAAGTTTACAGGAGAGAAATTTTTGAAGTCAATATTCTTTGGGAAGCAGAGAATCGAACCCAGAAGTGACAGCAGTTAAGGCACAGAGAGAGGAACGAAAGCCGGCAGAAAGGTTGGTAGCTGGAGAGATTTGCAGATAGGGATGTTTTAGAGTGTCAGTAGGTCCTGGGCGAATCAGAGAGGAAAAGCGCCCCTGTCGCCACCAGATGGGGAAAATCAAATGTTGTGGTTAAATGATCTGCATGTTGCCATTAAATCTTGGGTTTGCAAACTAGGAGCCTCAGGAGTGATCCAAACCCCTGGAGTAAAGGTTGAGGAGTAAAGAGGGTTGAGGAGTAAAGAGGGGGGGAGGATGTACCTTCACGCCACCGTCGAGCATGCGCGATCACCCCGGCCGTGCTGAGAATTCTAGGGCGGAGCTCGACGGACAGGAGGGGTATGGACCGAGCTCGGTGTAGTCCTTCCCAATGTGATGCTCACCGTGAAGGGCGGGGAAGCTTTGGCGGGGGCTCGCCGGAATGGGGCTCATCGGGTCGGGGATGATGAGACCTTTGGGATGTTTCTCAACATATGCACCATAACTACTTGTTATGGTTATTATGATTTTTTACAGATATGATTCCTTTTTTTATGCCTTTTTCATCCTCACTTATTTTTATTATATAACTAAAATTAACAATATTTTTAATGATTTCTATATTTATACTTACAACAAACCAATCACATGGAAGTGAATGAAACTTAAGTTCCGAAAACTAAACTAGCGTTCCCAGAAAATGAGTTCCATAGAACTCATCACTTACACCAAACCAATAGGAGCCTTACTATCGTACTGTATTTTCTATTAATTTTTATTTCATCCATACATGACCATAAGAATCATTTAAATCCAAATTGATCTCCTGTCTATCATGTAAAAAAAATTCACAAACTATGAAAATAAAATTTTATTTCATCCATACATGATTCTTATAGTCAATTGGGTTGCAAACCACCTATCATACATTAGTATCTGACTCAACATTAAAAAGGAAGCCAACGTTCTATGTCATTTGATTCATTTATCTATTAGGACTTGTAATACTAACTGAAAGGTTGGAACATCTAAGTTTATGTTGTAGTTCCAACATTACTTTTGAAGATTATAGGCTAGCCTAAGATACTAACCACTACAGCGTGACATGAATTTTGTGGGGACCTTCTTTCCATAAGAACTTTGTATTGCCTTCTTTGGTAAAACAACACAGGTGTTGTCGTCTTGTATCTGACACTTTTACTTTTTAAAAGTTGAATCTTTCGCCAACCAATACGTATACATAGGACAACAATGTCTTTTGGTAGTTTTCATATTTCTTAGCATTATTGTACCAATTAATATTTTGGTTGGAGACCTAATCATGACAATTCATTTTTATCCATTGTTCCTTTTTTATAAAAAATCTATGTTTTTCCTCTATCAATATATATTCTAATGGAAAAGTTATATCAAGTTAAATACCTCAGTTTATAGAATTTTAAATCTACATTTGACCTGGACCCGATTCAATTCTGTAATTTTTTTATTTGACATGATTTTGACCTGTATCACATAGATTTATAATGTTTTATATACAAAAAAAGAAAATATATGTTCTCTAAAGTTTAAATAGCTTCATTATAGTTTATCTATCTAATAAAGAACTTTGTATTGAAAATAAGTCATATATATCTACAATAAGAGCTTTTATTGAGAATTTAATTATAATCTAATTTTCAACCTGAACCTTACTCGACCCGTAATTTTAACAGTCCTAAGTAGATCTCTTTGGCTATTTGAAATTAATTTCTAAGTCTTTTCCATTTTATTATTTAATTATGTAAATACTCCTCATTATATGTTAAACTATGGTTGCAATGGTGTAAAATGTTTGGATGCTTGTATTAACCTCTATAAATACCAACTATGTTGTTATTGAATAGGAAAATTCAACAAAGTTTTTTTTAAAACACCCTTTAGAACAATGACAACCTTATTTTGTATATCCTAAAACACATAAAAACTATATATTCACTTCTTATTTCCTTCTTTTATGTGTCATTTTCTTTACATATGTTATTCGGCAGTTACTAAATATATTATTCTCTTATTTTCTCTTTTATATAACAAACATACTTCTTAAAAATGCATAATATCTATCTCTTGAAGTGATACTTATACTTTTCAAACAATTCTAAAAATCTTGATTCTAGATTAATATTATGAAAACGTACAAACTATGATAGCATGCATGAGTGTTTGTTTCATTATTGTAGTGCAAATTAAACGTAAATTTTGTTTCAATGTTTTAATGTGCTATAAATATGGTTTGTAAATAGTCTTTAGGACAAATACAAAGTCTTAGGAAATTCGAGGTTTTGTTGTATATTTTAATAACTCACTTCCTATTGGTGTTGTAATGGATGTGGGGTAGTTGCCTCTTAATATTATATTTGAGGTTTGTTCTATATTTTTATATACAATCATGTGTTCATACTATAACATCTTATTCTTAATGTAACTAGATCTAATCAAATATAAATCTGAAAGTAGAACATAATCTTTTCTTCCAAACTTAGAGTGTGCTATTCAAGAAATGCACAACAATAGTTGTTTCCTTGTGGATCTTTTTATTTTTCTTAGAAATTTTGAGCTAGATTCAGCAACTGCCACTACCTTGATGATATAATTATTGTTCCATCCCTATATATACTTATTAAAACTCAATCAATGTCATCATTCATTTTTTAATTTTATTTGTTTTTCCTTCATATATTTTCTTTGTCAATGTTTCTTAAAATTTTATTCAAGACATATCAACAAGGGATAAATCTAAGAGATTAGTTGGATTAAATGACTTTTAATTGTCTTCTCATATTGTCTTTTATAGATAGTTATAATTTGTGTTCATAACATATTTATTGTTGTGTAATTATCTGAATCTCACCCATTCATGTCTGTGACTTTTCATATAATAACCATTAATGTTTGTGACCTTGCATATAACACCAATTAATGTTTGTGACCTTGCCTATAATAAAACTTGGATTCATGCTTACCGAGATCTTGCTAACACATGATTTTTTGTAACTATTTTGTATTGTATATTATATACAAATCCATGATATTTGTTTCCCCTATGTCTACGTAAATCATGTACTTTTTCTCTCCTACATTTTTTGGTTAACTATAACTTATCAACATACTGAACTTAGTACACACCTAATGTATCTCCTTTGAAGTAAGTTTTTTTAGCCTGGTCATAAATCTATTTCCTTTTGGTAGAAACTTATTTTCTCAAAACCTAAAATCTTTATGAATGTAGTGAATATCAAGCATGATTTTTTTAATAGTTTGACTATAAACCCTATATTTTGGCCTCATGGGCTCATACTTAGTATTTGTAATTTTAGTAACTTTTTTAAAAGCATACACAGTCTTAAGACATTCATCAATTTGATCAATGGTAATTTTGCATATTTTCATTCACACCCTTTGAACTAAGGGTGTCTAAAAATGCATGTTATCCTCAGATTTTTTGTATAATATACATTCTTTTCCAAGGTGTTGGGCACGAGTTGCGCTCTTACAAAGTGATGGCTAGCTAATGAAACGCTCATGCAGTACCATCCAAGGTACTTTTTAAGCGTCTTTTTTGAATGTGGCTTTTGTTAAATTTTTTGTATATTTTGCTTTTATAAATGACATAAGTTATTTATGTGAAACTGTAAATCATGTTTTACAAAGTATGGAGAATCTTTTGATGCAGTATGATTGTCCATTTCATTTACTTGCTTTTTCTTCATGCTACATCTCAAGAATTAGGGAGTTGCTTCTACTAAGAAAGTATCATAAATCAATGACTAAGAGAATTATGCAATGAGATGGATGATATGGATTACAAGGATAAATAGATAAAGACCTTGCATTGTCAAGAATTCACCATTCTAAATTTTATTTAAATTAATTTATAAAAACAATAGTTGATTATGCTTGGTGGGAGTATTATAAAATATAAATAGTGTTTGATTTATTTTTATTATTTATAGTTTTGAGCTACTATTTGTAAAATGTACGTACCATCCAAATGTTAATTGGTGGGTGCAAGTCTCATTTATTGTTTGCATATTTGAAAAGATGTATCATACAAAAATAGTATCATGGTTATGATAATATATCTTGTCAAAATTGTTGTGTCTTTAAATAGTAAAAATTTGCAATATTTAAAAGTTCACACATGAAAAGATAATTTTCTTACACATGGGATTGATAACAATAGTTGATGTTTGTATTCATGTCACTAGACAACTTTCATTATTGTTAGACTTTTATTAACAACATATATTATAGAAAATTGTTTGGTGATAGGATAACTAAAATAACTTGATTTGAATAAAATTATCACTAAAATAAATATAACCATTTAAGAACATAGTGATGATAGTATGAAGACCCATAAAAGTAATTATTCTTTATATTATGTTTTTTACCAAAATTTCCAGTGACCATATAACTACTTAGAATCAATTAGGCTTGTAGTAGCTTTCAGTTTTGCTAAGTTTTTTGGATATCTTTACCTTCACATATAGAACAATAAAGAAGTTCATTGGTGAAGAATGTAATTTAGATTAACTTATCTTGAAATTTATCGGGTGTGTATACAATGCACAAGTAATTGAGGTTTCAAAAATATTAAGACATGAGACTTGTCATTGAAATAATTGATTTTCATCTAATTATTCTTATTCTTTATAACGATAATATTTAGTCTTAATATATTTGAAGGGGAGATAGGTATCAATGGAAACATGTCTGAAAAAGATTATACCCTACCACAATTATTATATAATGTGTCCAATTAAAGAAATGTCATAATAAATAACCATTGTGTTAAAAAGCATATGCAATAATTTTCGTTGCAAATTTTGTTTTTCCAAAATCCAAGACAGAATTGATTTTAGTTTGTAGGAGGATAATGTAACCAGATTGTCAAAGATTGGCTTATCATGAGAGTAAAACAAGTGTAAGATAACCTTATATATAAATATCATTTTATAAATTTATGCAATTATATGGAATTTTTTTGAAAAACCTACAAAATCTTAGTGAATACAAAGTCCACTTATATTCTTCCATAAAAGAGAAATGGGAGAAAGAGTAGAAAAAATATCCCCATAAAAAATAAACAATTTATTCAAATGTGGAGGCTATTATTTCCCTTCATTCATATTATCTTTTAGTTTGTATCTATCAACACGTTGTTATAGTTACTATTGAAGACTAATTTTCAATGGCACAAAATAAAGGATTATATTGAATCAATCATAGCCAATAAAAGTAATTCAATGAGGACTTGTATTTCAAGGACTGTGAAGACCTCTCTCTCTCCATGTATCACATGAAATTTTTCATGTATCTCTTGCAACTCACACCCTTATAAACAATGTAATATATTTTTTAATGCAAGAACTTTTATTTCCAATTCAAAGATATGAGTGTCATAATGTTACTCAAATGTTATTATATGTATAAGAACCTTGGATAAAAGATGTTGTTTCCCTTTTCAAAGGCACAAGTTTAGATAACAAAGTCTCTTTTATAATACAGGTAAACTAGAATCAATGTAGAAGCACTACTTCATTCATTTTTTGGAAGTTTTTCTCATATTCATGAGTCTATGTTTATTTTTCCTCCTTCCTCGTGAATTTCTTTATATTTAGATATACACTTGAGAAGATATTAACATATCTTCTATCATAACCTATCAACCCCATAATAGATTAGATTTTAGATGGATTCTCTAGTGGTTAGTGTTGAATAATTTGGACCTATATGTGCTATACTGAAATTTATCGAGTTGAAATTTTGTGCACCAGGAAGACACCTAATTGTTAATGATTAACATATTAAAAATTTTCATTTATCATATATCATGAAATATTTTATGGCATGTTTTGGAGCATCTTCTTACGTTTTTATCATCATAATAAAAAAGAAAGATGTCATCAATAATAAGCACAATGTAATTTACTTAATTAAGATGGGTTGGAACACCTTGCCCAACTAATGCACAAATCCTAATGTTTCTCAAATTGTAGGAAAAATGTACACCCTGATGTTCCACTAGCTTTGAGTCAATTTGACGTTCTAACATTCAAACACATAATTTGATGTAACCAAAGTAAGTCAAGTAAAAAAAATCAAATACAAATATGAAGTAATGAAAATGCTATCTTTTTGTTATTTATTTGTTTGAACGATTACATTAATTGAATATCTTATCTTAATTATCTCTTTGATGTTTTATACACATATTCATTATCCTAATTTTTTAAGGGTTCTAAATATAATAATTGTAAGAAAAAATTGGAAATGTTTGTATAAGAAAATTTTATATGCAAAATATTGATAAAAATATAAATAATAAATTTATCATAGAATTATCAAAGAAAAGGTTAATAACTCTAATAATGAGGACTATGTTATTAAGAGCATATGAAAGAAGATTAAGAGTCAAAAAACCATATTACAAAATCAAAAAATGTATGTGATAAAGAATTTTAGCAACTCTTTCTTACACTAAAATTGCAGAAGAAGATAAAAATGATTTGCAAAAATTAGGTGATATTGAAAATGACTAGAAATATGATTTTATTAACATTATATTCTTTTGAACTTTTAATTACATTTAAAAAAATAATAATATGTGCCATTGTAGTAACCTTATAATAGATCTTCATCTATAAATCTTATTATCATGTATTGTCATACATCTTCATCTGTAAATTGTATGATAACGCATAGGAGTCACGTGCAAAGCACATGCACTTACTAGTATACATATTTTGGATATGTAGGTTAAATTTTGAAGTGATACGTGTGTGAGTTTTGTATGATATATGTGATGATATAACATATTTTACTTATTTGATGTAGTAAATGTGTTATTTTTTGAATGGTATTATGATATTACTATCATGTTAGAATTTACTTATGTGTTAAGTACCATTGATGATGTCTTTTATTATATAGATTTTTTTATAATGCGGTATAAATATTATTTTGATATGATATATTCATGCCAATTGATTTAGTTTTATGTGATATGTGTTATTTAAATAAGATATAGGTGATGGTATAATATATTTTGATGTGATATGGATGTTAGTTTAGTATGATATATCTGATGTTGTAGCTTTGTCAAAATCTTCTTGTGTTTAGGCGATGTTGATTTTTGTTGTCGGTATTATTTTTCAATGATAAAAGTAAAGTAGAAATAAATATTACATTTATGTAATATTACATAATCATTTACATTCTTTGAATTCTAATTTATGTCATAAAATTATTTACAATTGAATTGGTGATTCTATCAGAGAATTGGTAATTTTGAAAAGTATTCAAATAAGGGTTAGGGTTTGGTCTCAGGTTTGGATTTCTCAATTTGAGTCAATTTTGAGTGGAAGTCTGAATAAAATTTGAATCCGAGTTTGGATTCAGATTTAACAATCAAACAATTTGAATCACATTTTTCAATCTAGAACCGAAGCAGACCTGATTTTTTTAGTTACTTCACAGGATATTCACAACCATGACGTCTTCTTCCTATAGTTTCTACCATGTTAAAGATTGTGAGGGTAGTACTAGAAGTAGTGAAGCCATGCTGGTGGTGCTATTGTGGTGTTGTTTCACATGTGGCATAGTGCCACAGCCAGCCATATTTTGAAGAAAAGTTAAACCAAAATTAGTCATTATTTAATGTAAAAATTTAATAACATTAATAGTTGTCAATCATCAATAAAATAAGTTTATCATAACTCTTCCAAGAAGATTTTAAAATCAAAAGTGGGTGAGTCAAACAAGTAATAGACTTAAAATAAATTTGATCATATATGATTATCAACATATGATATATAAAAAGTGACATATAATCTATGCAAAGAGTGGGACCTGAGAAGGAATCCACTCAAATAGTACAACACAAAATCCATGTTATAATAAAGTAGTAGAAACAGAAACTATTACAAAGTTACATAATGATTCATTTACAATTTTTCCTCACCACAAAAGGTGATATAACAAAGTAAAAAAGTATATACATCTAATAAAGCTAGTCATGTGCAATACATGTTGCAGAGAGAAACCTGGCCATTGAAGTTATCCTTAGGTCCAAAACCATGTATACTATCTTTCCGCACCTTTGTCTTCTAATGTGCCTACACCCGGGTGGAAAATATCACCCTGGATATAGAAAACAAAGTATAGATCAACAAAGGTTGAGTATGCACATATGATAAATACTTTGGGCATTATATTGGAATAAAAGTACAAAAAGAGATGTTCTGACAAGAAGTGGGCTATTTGAAATTAGGTAAGTTGAAAAGAATTATAACAAGAAAAATGAGGCATATCTAGATTTTAGATTTCAAGCATGAGAATAGAATGTCTTGCCATAATAGTTACCAACAATATCAAAATAAAACAATAACATTTGCATGCAAAACAATGTAGACTAAATATACCTAAAATAGAGACATAACACCATAGGATCATAGCTTAAAATAAATAAGGGTGGAAATTCACACTCCGGACGGAATACACACACCTTATATATGTATGGCTATACATATGTACCACTATTCTAGATATTATAGTCAAACATGTAGCATGCATAAAATAGAGAGACATGACTATCATTTTAGTTAGTTTGTATGAAAATGCAATCATAGTAGGAGGGGTCCAAAGACCCATTATGATAGATTAATTCAACAATCACATTAAATGTGTCCAAATTAGGAAATATAAATATTCAACAATTGAGTTTCGAGTAGACTTGATATTCAAGAGATGCCTCATTAAAACAACCAAGTTTAAGCCAAATAATGCCCAGAATAAGAAAAAAATGTACATACCTGATCTTTAAGACTAGTGGCTAACTCATTAGGAATATACTTGGTCCACGAAGTTGAGCTTTCACCCTAAGAACATATTGGTTCTATTAGGCAAACTAAAGCAAACCTGTGTATAAATTCCCAGTATATATTTTCATATTATTCTTATCCTAGTCCATATCACCTCATGACATATTAGGGTTTTAGTCTTATTAAGTGGATATATGATTCATTAGGTATTTATTTTAGTTTTAATATACATATTTAGATACATATGTCTACATATTTTTAGGTTACTTATATGTGTTTAGGTTTTAGTTTATTCTCTCTATATTTACCATATGGCTCCTGTTCAGTCAATTAAGGTTGAGTATACATTGTGAATTAGGCATATTTACTGAGAGGTTCTTATTGAAAGAATTTAGGGTTCAACCCTCTTGTATACTTATATTTTAAATATATAAATACCTCCTAATATGGGGAACCAATAGTTTACATTATCGTAATATATTTTGATGCCAAAGATTGGTCATATTATACATGTTCTTACTCTTTCATTATTAATTCCATAAACTGGTCAACATATTCAGATACATTCCCTATATACATCTTATTATTTCTAATTATCATCAATTGTATAACTACTTATATTTCTATTTTGGGTTTCCATTTCATGAAATGAATCACAATGACATTTTTAGCTATGTTCACAATACTAAGTACTAAGGCAATGAATCAATTGATCTAGAATACTGTTATAATCATGAGTCACTAAATGGTTATTGAGGATTAGAATTTGTAGGACTTACAAGTTATTAATATGGGTAAGACAACATATATACACATTCATAAAATAGTAGGGTCAATCAATCACATAATTTGAATGGATCTTGTATTCAGATTCAAGTACTCAGAACATATTTTATTTTGCCTTAACTAATTTCATTCATGAGTTTTATAGTAGTAAGAATACATAGTCGAAGCTACTAGATTCATATTTCCAATATATTAATACTATACTACATATATTTATGCCATAGTGATAAGTATATATATAATTGTGAGGGTTCACATATTGTTTGAGGTATATATCCAATCCCTCATGTTCGATCTAGTTCTAAAATTGGATTACAACAACGTAGGACATACCTTCATTTAGAGTGGCCATTCAGCAAGCAGTCCTACACTGAATCTTTGATGCATGAGGTCACTTCATCCTTGCTTGTTGGGCTAGCTGACGATGAATGCATGTTGTATCCAATAGTTATGCCATCAATGGTGGCATTTGAACATGTTGAACTCTGGTGAAGAGGCCAACAGCATCTAGAGCCAACAAGATAGTCTACCAGTTTGGTTGGGATCATAAAAGTAGTAGAGGAGGATAGTGGGGTTTTTGATCTTCTACTGGCCACTGGAGGTGGTGTCCATGCCCTGCGGCCCTAGTGACAGGCACAAGGTAGGAGAAGGCATGGTGAAGCAATGGTTGGGGGGGAGAAAAGGAGAACAGAGGGAAGAGTCAATGAGATAATGACCAACACTGTCGACTGGGTTGTAGGGTGTTATGATGGGAAGTAGGTGCAGGTGCAACAAAGAATTGTAGGCTACATGGAGGGATTTGGAGAAGTATATTCCTTTCGTGACGGTCTTTGTTGGTATGTATGCTCAGAGAGCCAGTCATATGATGATTGTAATGACATATCTTGTAAATGATTTGATTAATAATAAAGGCAATCTTACCATTTATTCTATTTCATTAAGTTATGAGATAATGATATTACATAACATATGTCTACAGAATGATATTACTCAATGACGTAAGTCTTCATGTTGAGGACCTGAACAATGAGATCATACATATGTTAAGAGTATATGCATTCTTGTTATTTACCTAATCAGATGTTATTGTGGAAGGCTAATAGACATAAATAACAATAAGAATAGAGTGTGTGTTGGTTGATGACATCATCTCATTATGATATGTGATATCAAACCAAACACATAGATACTTTCTAAAGACTTGTGTATCAGAAAGACCCACCTTGAGAGTGATCCATGGAACCATTATATGGTAGTTAGAATCATCTCTCATTATGATGGTGGTGATTGTGGTTCTTAGACCTGAGATTACTACACTCATCACATGTCGTTTGATGTACTTTGACATCATGCACCATGACCTTGAATAAGGGTTACCATAAAGGTGGTGCTTGGGTGCATCGTGACACATAGGAATTATTGTAAGTGATGTAGATGGGATTGGTCCCTCCTATAGGAGTATGATATCATGTCCACTTGATAGGAGAGACTGAGAAATACATGGCCATGCTCATGTGAGTCAATATGTACTATTGAGATTGCATATATCTCAGACAGTTTGCTCTAGTGCAAGGAACATGGATTGGATGTTGAAGAGGATGATGATTCCATGCCTTGAGTGCAAGTTGGATATCAACTACAAATTGATTACTTGGGTAGCAATGATGTCTTGCTAGATACGACTCATTGCTTGTGATGACTTAAATTAGTTATGGACATTCACTGCCAACATAACTTGGAACCTGTAGGGTCACACACATAGGATACATTTGGAATTGAATTTTATTCATGAATGATGTTTAACTTGATTACTAAAGTGTTAGGTATTCAATTTAAACAACAATGTTTGGAAATTGACTAATTGGACTATGAACCGATCGGTTCAAGTATTGAACTGATCGGTTCAAGTGTTAGGTAAATTTGAACCAATATTGGCAATCGAATCTCTGAACAGACCAGTTCAACAAGTGAACCGATCAGATCAAATTTCTAAACTGATCAGTTCAGGTTGTGAACTGACTCTTTTGTTGATCAATTTGATTGGTTCAAAGATTGATATTGATGTCATGTTGTGCATTAATCAAATAAAAAATGTTAATACAATTGCAAATATGAAATATAGTGAAATGACCGGTTCAAGGGTTGAATCGATCGTCTCATGTGTGAACCGACCAGTTCAACATTTGTAGGTTCTGGAAATTTCTTGAAATTTTGTCCTTTCAACTCCCGTTCAAACTAGAACTCATGACCCTGACCCTCCTATAAATAGGGGGTTAGTCGAGCCTTTCTAGACAAATAACAATAAGATTTGATAATTGTTGTATTCTCACAGTTGTGGTAACATGAGAACCTGAGTAAGTTATACCCATCAAAGGGAGGAACAACAAGGGTGAGACAATTAGGAGAGAAAGTCGACGCTAGCACATCGACTAGAAGGGACAACTCCTTCTTGTCTATTCATCTAGAATGACAAGAGTTCTCTGTGGTCCGTGTGTACTACTACAACGGTGAGGAGGTTGTTGCCTCCTGCTAGGAGGACAAAGTTAACTGACATCTGTGGTGATTAATTGGGAGGTCATTATCCAAGTGCAAATTGAAGCATGATGTAGCAAGGGATATTCGTTGGACTAAATCCCAAAACATAGCAATTGACGTGGCTTGATTCGGCCACTGTACGAAAATATGGCATTAGATACGTTATCCGAAACAAAAATTTACTGCCATATTCCCCTTTTAATAGTAGATCACATCAACAATTATGTAATGGAAAGGAGGGTTGCAAAGTTAACGTACAAAGAAGCATGAACTAGTACAGAGTCAACATGCACAAACAATGGACAATGTCAACAAAATAAAACACACAAAAAGTAGAAGTAGAGTCGACGTATATGGATAGAAGACCATCAGTTTGAAAAAGCAAGCAATAGACATGAAACTCCAGATAGTAAGCTCTCTAAGAAGAATATAACAGTAAGCATCAATCGTAGAAGTCCACAAATCTTCAAGAAATGCATAACAATTCACAAAATATAGGGTATAAAAATATAATCTTCCTCTCTTTCATCTCATCTCTCCTTTATTTACCCATTCACACCAACCATGGAAAGAACCAAGAGTTGTTGGGGTGGATAGTGACAAAGAAATGCCCCTGAAAGAAATATAGACAGTAGCACTATCGGGGGTTTGCAGGGTGTGACCCCCCAATCAGGTGGACCCTCTTCCCCTCAGTGGGTGGGAGTTGAGGTAGGCTTCCCCTCACGGGGGCTCGAAGGTAGAGCCCCCCCCCCCCCCAACAAAAAAAAGGTCTACAATGAATTTTGGAGAAAAATCAAGCACACATCTCTAAAAAATTAATACCATATCATAAGGTGGTTTTGGTGGAGTTGGGTGGGTGTTGTTGTTGGGAGTTGTAGTCTTCCTAGTCCTTTTCCTTAGAGTATTAGTTGTTGATGCCGCCAGTTGATGTCAAAAGGATGATGCCTTGGTGGAAGAAGCGGTGAAAAGGTTTGTTTGTGTTGGATTAGAAGATGTCTTTTGTTCTTAACGCATAAATCTGACAAAGCCGCAGAGGTTTCCACATCCATATGCTTTAGTATCCATGGTTGGAAGTTGATATTGACAACAATGTGATATGGGATTGTCGACGTTGTGAAAGCTCAAATTGACGATAGTGTGATAATACATTTCCAAGTATTCTAACGTGTGAAAGTAATTGCAAAGATGGGGGCGTGAATGATTTGTAAGGAATAGAGGAGATAGATATGGAGGTTGCTAGAATAAGGTGGGCTATAGAGAGAAAAAATCATGGTTCTCGCACTACGTAGAAGGCCACATTGAGGAGCAGCAAGGCAGATCTATCCACACTAGTTATATTGCTCTTTTTTAATGGGATGAATGAGAAGAGAGGAGACGACTGGAGGTGGGGATGATGATTTGCAAGAAGTTAGTTAGGGAGTCAGGAGGAAAGAAGTCTTGTTGCGGGGCGATGTTATAGATAGCACAGACAGTCCATGCCTTTGGACTCTTACGGTAAAAGTCAAAGATCTCAATTTCCAGAAATGGCCTCCTTCTAGGTGCATCACACAAAGGGAATCGTGTGGAGCCACGTATCAAGGGGGATCTTAAAAAAGATGAGGCACAAACACTCTAACCAGAGCTATTCCCGTTGAGGATGGCCTATCCCCACAGATGTTACCCGACGCTTCTTTGTCGTTGACGACAAGATTGATCTGCTGGTAGTTGGGAGGGAAGACGCGGAGCTTGGCGGCAGATGGTAATAGGGGTTATATGTGGTAGTGTTTGTGGCATGGTTTTCTGGAAGTGGCTGGTGAAAAGGGGGTTAAGGGCTGTACGCGTCTCAGTGGGAAGGTTGTGAGCGGCAAGAGCAACCCTTGAGTAGAGAAGTTCTATGGCAGTGCTCGCCAACCAAGCCAAGAAGCAACTATAGCTGCGAGTAGGAAAAAAATCTTTCTTTCTCCTCTTTTATCTGTATTAGGATTGGATCACTACTTTGATACCATATTAGAAAGTAAAACAAGGCTATTTGATTTATTTGATAAGAGGAATCTCCTTCCTTATACAGACTTTAAACTAAACCCTAATGGGCTAAGATACACTTGGGCTCATATACAAATAGACTCAAATAACTAAAGTAACTAATTAACTATACTCTCTAATAACCTTAAATAAGAGATGAGATGCTAGAGTAATCTCTAAGATTTATAGTAGAAATCCTTAATCTAGTTTAAAATTCACTTTAACCAGGTACGCATACAAAGGAGATCTCAACCACCGCAGCTAGGTGAATAGGAGGCACATCAACCCCCTTTCCTTGACCTGCTTCAACACCTTAGCTTCACCATCATGGACTTTTATGTGGGTACCCTAATACCATTGTCATGGAGTCATTTATTAACCAAATTCTTACTCATAATGTCTAGACAACCAAAGGCAAGAGGATCCCATCGCCCATCCCTAGAAACAGTGGTGGAGTTAGGAAATTTTTTGACCGGGGGCATCATATAACTTGAGATTAGGATGATGATAATTTGGTAGGACATGGAATTAGCTTTTACCTGTATTTAACCCATCTATATGTAAAATAGTATGTAGTTACAAAATATGAGGTAGGGCACATGCCCACCCTAATGTAGGTTCCTGGATGGGTGATTTCTCTAGAGGAGGTGAATAGAGCTGAATGCACTTAAACAAAATTCATTAGACCTTCAAGATATTTCATAAGATAAGGTTGCTAAATAGTAAATCTGAGTAAAACTAAAACATACATAGAAAGGGAGAGAGAGATTGAACAAACACCAAGTGACAAGCAATGTACAGTGGTTCCATACTCCAAATTAGGAGTATGTCAGTCCACTATGTAGAGAGGTCAACCTCTAGGATTTCTAAGTGTGTATTCCTCTATATACACTTATAAGAGTTACAACACATGACCCATCAAAGGACTTACCTATCCAATACAAAGAGTCTTCAACCTTACCAAGGACCTACCCTGTAACACCCCACTTTTCATCACATGTATAAATCACTGAGCGGAAGCTCTTTACTCAAGGGGGGTGTCACAAACATGATATTCATTTCAATTTGAATAAATAGAACACTTTGCATTGTATAAAATATGATTCATACATAGTTTTTGGCAAAAAGAAACTACATCAAGCTCATCTATGAAGTCTAATCTATTTTTATGATAGAACTATGCATACTTTACATAATATCCATGTCTTGGATCGCCTTGGTAAATGGCACCCCACTAGGTCTTTTCTTCTTGAAGATTCCTTGAGCTAGTCCTTATATGTCAAAAGCTTCTCCATCCTAATCTTGCTCCTTACCTGTGGGCATCTCGCCCCCAGTCATGCATAAAACCAATGGTAAGTGGAATTGAACATATTATAATATAAAGAAAACTTGTAAACTGAAAATAGACTTTGAACATTAAACATTAAACATTAAACATTTAAAAGACATACAATTACTTTTAAAATTCTCTTTTATCTTGACCTATATAAGGATCCTCGGGTTGCACATAAGTGCCTCTTCTCTTATGCACCGAAGTGCCTCTTCTCTTATGCACCGAAGTGCCTCTTCTCTTATTTTTGCTCCGAAGAGCCTCTTAATGAGGACCTTATATAAGCTATCTTTTACATTATCTTTCTCTTGAAAAAATCTTACTTTGCTCGTAAAACTTAACTTTAATTTAAATCTTAATATTCATGAAGGTGATACAATAATAGGAACTTTAAATTCATGACATTCAAATTATCATACATTCATCGAATTTATACAATTTGAAATAGAAAACACATTCATAACATTCATTGCATACTTACATACATAAAATCAGCCATTAACTATGTTCAATCAGCATGGACCACTTACCTTATACTTGGGGAAGATCTTCTCTCTCTTCCTAGTTTGGGTAAAACCCTAATCACGTCCTGGGTCAGAGAAACCCTAATTATCCTGTTTGCAACATATCTCACATTATTATACATTTTATTCACCAAATAAAACCCTAATTTCCATTTCCTATCAAACCAACGTTTGGCTATTTAAAATCAGACTCTGAAAACTACATATTCAGATTCCTCTCAAAAAATCATTTCCAAAACATATTTTTGCTCATTTTTCTGAGCATCGAGCGATTTATTATGAATTTACGAAGATTAACCAATCGGAATTTAGAAAAATGCCACATGGGCCAATGAGAGCCCGCCATATAGGCGCGGTCTCACCCAGGTGGATTAGCGGTCAAAGGACCGAGAAATATGTGAAAGTCCGGGAATGCCCTTGCGACTGAAACACATAGCTTAACATGGTGGGGGTACATCGGTCATTTACTGACCTGGGTTCTTTCCCCCTGACCATGGCGCGAGGCGCCGTTGCTGGAGGCGCTACCTCCGGTCAGAACTCACTGAGGGTGGCCTCTAACGGATATCTGAGAGTGCAGCCAAGTTCCTCACACGAACCGGAAGCCATAGAGCCAAGACTCAGCATCAGGGAAGCACAGGAGCTCAAGGACGGCTCCAGCCAAAACCAGATTCGACAGTAAAACATGTACCATGAAAAGCATCGTGTGGGGAGCAAGGAAGATAGATGAGGAGATTTGTGTCATCCAACGGAAAGGGAACAAGAATGAAACCCAGACTTGGGCATAGGTTGCAGTGGGGCAGACGGAACAAGGGAAAAGAAAACAGAGGGAGGAGCGATCAAAAATCTGAAGCTATAAGAGACACCCAAAAAGCACAGTCGTCGATCAGGCAGTCGAGCCGAGCTCAAAACGGCGACTTGGGTGGTCATTGAGGGCCTGAGGCACCATGGCTTTGACCTGATGGTGAGCACCTTGAACCCCTCTACAGGGTGTGACATTTCAGGCAACTACGCGGCAAACTGAGGGTGCGAGAGAGAAGGTAAAAGGTCGAGGATGCTCACCCCGCTTTTGATTGGGTGGTGGTGGCCGTAGGAGGCCGGGCAAAACTGAAGTCGCTGAAGAAGGAGGAGGAGTAGGTACCAGTGCTAGGAACTAGCAGGGACCCAATTGGTCGTAGAAGACGAAGATATCAGGGTTGGTGATGCTTCTGGAGGCTTGAAAGGGCAAAGGAGAGAGCTAGGGTGGCGACTGCAAATTCTCACGGAGAGGGGAAGTGGCGCCCTAATGGGAATTTCCTATATACTCCACAAGAGGGGGATTTCTAGGGTTCGGGAGATGTGAGGGAGTGAGGCGGATTCGTGAGAGAAGAAATCGCGAGGAGAGAGTGATTGGAGAGAGAGAAATTGATCACGAAGTAAATCACAGTGTCGGTGTCTCTCTTGCCTAAAAAGGCTAAGGAGGAAGATGACTTTTGAGTCGTCTGATCCTTGATGAACGGCTGGCGATGCATGCATATATGGAAAGAAGAATGAAGCGCGTATTAGGGAAATAAATCCCAGGACTAAAGGGTAACAAGTGCATTGAATGCAAATCTAATCAAATTAAATACAAAACTTTGCTATTTTAATTGGAGGGTCAAACTAAGTCCAAATGAGTCCAAATTTGGACCATTGGCTAATTAAAGGGTCTAGAACATTCCTACCCAATTAGATTTAAGTTTCCTCAACGTTTGGTCCACGTTTTCTATTTTCATTTCTTATCTTAATTTAAGTGTACAAACTAATTGAATAAAAGATGGGGAACTTTCCTTTGTGGGATTTTACTCCAAAATTCGAGTTTATAACTATTCATCTTATTTAAAGTCATGGCCTACTCATTTATTGCCTTTTTATGTACTTTTCTTGGAGGAGATAGAAAACAAGGGGAATATTACTTCCTTCTTATGTATTTACAAAATAAAAAGGGAAGGTGGCCAAAAGATGCCAAGAGAGCACTCATAATCTCATATTTTTGAATTAAAAGAGTAAGGGGCACATTATTATTTCCTTTTGGAAATTCTAAGAATAGGAGAGAGAAAATGAACATTAGGGGTTTTATTTTGAAATATATAAAAAGGAAAAGCATACTTATTGCCCAAGTCTCTCATATTTCAGATTTCTTGCTTCTTTATCTTTCTCTTTCAAACCTTTTAAACTTATTTCATAAAAGAAAAGGTAAAACACATTGCCATTATTACACAAATATTTACAACACATTAAAATAAAGGAAAACGTATTTTGAGTCCTTTTATTATTTCTCTTTGCATTGAAATCCTAGAAGTAAAACTATTTTGGAAATTTTGCCTTAAGGTCCTTAACAAAATATCATTTAAAGAAAACTGCATAAAGGTTTTATTTTACTCCTAAAAATAGGGATGTTACATTACTACCCACCTTAATTAAATTTTGTCCTCGAAATTTTGTTAGGCTACTAACCACCTTAGGGTTCTTCTTACCTCTTCATTGAATGATAATTAACATTTCAATGTTCATTAATGTTCACAATTTTGCATAAAATAAAAGTATGTTCCATGAGGCATTTTGATTGTATAAAACATGAACTAATCATTCCTTTGGTCTCCTTATTAACTTTACTTAGGGCTTATGAAACTAAACTTAGCACTATATTTTAGACTTCTACCTCAACGTTGTCCTGGCTTTCTAACATTAGGTGTAGATGACAATCTATTTTAGGCCTTTTGTATTGCCCATCTTTTTGACATCCCCAGGTAGGTGTTGATCAGGCACATACCAAAAGATGAGAGATCCTATTATGCTACCCTTCACCAACCTAATAGTACACATGTCCCATACCACACATACTATTATGAAGGGGAAAGATACACAATAAGTCTGATGCTTATGACATCCCTCTACATTCCTCACATGGTGTGCACCAACCAATGAGATAAGGGAGGATATGCCACTAGCTAAGATTAGGTCAATACCTAAGATCTAAACTAGATATACACCTATCCCTAATGTAAACTTCTACTCTAGGGTAAAAACTCTTACTATCTTAGGGTTTGATACTCTTCCTTGGGTTCCTTTCCTATACCTTATTCTCATATCTTCATTCTAGGGAAACTATGTGAATCTTATTTGCCTAGTGTCCATTTACCAAATTGCTCTGATACCATATTATAACACCCCACTTTTCATCACATGTATAAATCACTGAGCGGAAGCTCTTTACTCAAGGGGGGTGTCACAAACATGATATTCATTTCAATTTGAATAAATAGAACACTTTGCATTGTATAAAATATGATTCATACATAGTTTTTGGCAAAAAGAAACTACATCAAGCTCATCTATGAAGTCTAATCTATTTTTATGATAGAACTATGCATACTTTACATAATATCTATGTCTTGGATCGCCTTGGTAAATGGCACCCCACTAGGTCTTTTCTTCTTGAAGATTCCTTGAGCTAGTCCTTGTATGTCAAAAGCTTCTCCATCCTAATCTTGCTCCTTACCTATGGGCATCTCACCCCCAGCCATGCATAAAACCAATGGTAAGTGGAATTGAACATATTATAATATAAAGAAAACTTGTAAACTGAAAATAGACTTTGAACATTAAACATTAAACATTTAAAAGACATACAATTACTTTTAAAATTCTCTTTTATCTTGACCTATATAAGGATCCTCGGGTTGCACATAAGTGCCTCTTCTTTTATGCACCGAAGTGCCTCTTCTCTTATTTTTGCTCCGAAGAGCCTCTTAATGAGGACCTTATATAAGCTATCTTTTACATTATCTTTCTCTTGAAAAAATCTTACTTTGCTCGTAAAACTTAACTTTAATTTAAATCTTAATATTCATGAAGGTGATACAATAATAGGAACTTTAAATTCATGACATTCAAATTATCATACATTCATCGACTTTATACAATTTGAAATAGAAAACACATTCATAACATTCATTGCATACTTACATACATAAAATCAGCCATTAACTATGTTCAATCAGCATGGACCACTTACCTTATACTTGGGGAAGATCTTCTCTCTCTTCCTAGTTTGGTTAAAACCCTAATCACGTCCTGGGTCAGAGAAACCCTAATTATCTTGTTTGCAACATATCTCACATTATTATACATTTTATTCACCAAATAAAACCCTAATTTCCATTTCCTATCAAGCCAACGTTTGGCTATTTAAAATCAGACTCTAAAAACTACATATTCAGATTCCTCTCAAAAAATCATTTCCAAAACATATTTTTGCTCATTTTTCTGAGCATCGAGCGATTTATTATGAATTTACGAAGATTAACCAATCGGAATTTAGAAAAATGCCACATGGGCCAATGAGAGCCCGCCATATAGGCGCGGTCTCGCCCAGGTGGATTAGCGGTCACAGGACCAAGAAATATGTGAAAGTCCGGGAATGCCCTTGCGACTGAAACACATAGCTTAACATGGTGGGGGTACATCGGTCATTTACTGACCTGGGTTCTTTCCCCCTGACCATGGCACGAGGCGCCGTTGCTGGAGGCGCTACCTCCGGTCAGAACTCACTGAGGGTGGCCTCTAACGGATATCTGAGAGTGCAGCCAAGTTCCTCACACGAACCGGAAGCCATAGAGCCAAGGCTCAGCATCAGGGAAGCACAGGAGCTCAAGGACGGCTCCAGCCAAAACCAGATTCGACAGTAAAACATGTACCATGAAAAGCATCGTGCGGGGAGCAAGGAAGATAGATGAGGAGATTTGTGTCATCCAACGGAAAGGGAACAAGAATGAAACCCAGACTTGGGCATAGGTTGCAGTGGGGTAGACGGAACAAGGGAAAAGAAAACAGAGGGAGGAGCGATCAAAAATCTGAAGCTTATCTTGACCTATATAAGGGTCCTCGGGTTGCACATAAGTGCCTCTTCTCTTATGCACCGAAGTGCCTCTTCTCTTATGAACCGAAGTGCCTCTTCTCTTATTTTTGCTCCGAAGAGCCTCTTAATGAGGACCTTATATAAGCTATCTTTTACATTATCTTTCTCTTGAAAAAATCTTACTTTGCTCGTAAAACTTAACTTTAATTTAAATCTTAATATTCATGAAGGTGATACAATAATAGGAACTTTAAATTCATGACATTCAAATTATCATACATTCATCGACTTTATACAATTTGAAATAGAAAACACATTCATAACATTCATTGCATACTTACATACATAAAATCAGCCATTAACTATGTTCAATCAGCATGGACCACTTACCTTATACTTGGGGAAGATCTTCTCTCTCTTCCTAGTTTGGGTAAAACCCTAATCACATCCTGGGTCAGAGAAACCCTAATTATCCTATTTGCAACATATCTCACATTATTATACATTTTATTCACCAAATAAAAACCTAATTTCCATTTCCTATCAAACCAACATTTGGCGATTTAAAATCAGACTCTAAAAACTACATATTCAGATTCCTCTCAAAAAATCATTTCCAAAACATATTTTTCTCATTTTTCTGAGCATCGAGCGATTTATTATGAATTTACAAAGATTATCCAATCAGAATTTAGAAAAATGCCACATGGGCCAATGAGAGCCCGCCATATAGGCGCGGTCTCACCCAGGTGGATTAGTGGTCAAATGACTGAGAAATATGTGAAAGTCCGGGAATGCCCTTGCGACTGAAACACATAGCTTAACATGGTGGGGGTACATCGGTCATTTACTGACCTGGGTTCTTTCCCCCTGACCATGGCGCGAGGAACCATCGCTGGAGGCACTACCTCCAGTCAGAACTCACTGAGGGTGGCCTCTAACAGACATCTGAGAGTGCAACCAAGTTCCTCGCACGAACCGGAAGCCATAGAGCCAAGGCTCAGCATCAGGGAAGCACATGAGCTCAAGGATGGCTCCAGCCAAAACCAGATTTGACAGTAAAACATGTACCATGAAAAGCATCATGTGGGGAGCAAGGAAGATAGATGGGGAGATTTGCATCATCCAACCGGAGCCAAATAGAAAGGGAACAAGAATGAAATCCAGACTTGGGCATAGGTTGCAGTGGGGCAGAAGGAACAAGGGAAAAGAAAACAGAGGGAGGAGCGATCGAAAATCTGAAGCTACAAGAGACACCCAAAAAGCACAGTCGTCGATCAGGCAGTCGAGCCGAGCTCAAAATGGTGACTTGGGTGGTCATTGAGGGCCTGAGGCACCATGGCTTTGACCCGACGGTGTGCACCTTGAACCCCACTATAGGGTGTGACATTTCAGGAAACTACGCGACAAACTGAGGGTGTGAGAGAGAAGGTAAAAGGTCGAGGATGCTCACCCCGCTTTTGATTGGGTGGTGGTGGCCGTAGGAGGTCGGGAAAAACTGAAGTTGCCGAAGAAGGAGGCGGAGTAGGTAATGGTGTTAGGAACTAGCGGGGACCCAATTGGTCGTAGAAGACAAAGATATCAGGGTTGGTGATGCTTCTGGAGGCCTGAATGGGCAAAGGAGAGATCTAGGGTGGCGGCTGCAAATTCTCGCGAAGAGGGGAAGAGGCGCCCTAATGGGCGTTTCCTATATACTCCACAAGAGGGGGATTTCTAGGGTTTGGGAGATGAGAGGGAGTGAGGTGGACTCATGGGAGAAGAAATCGTGAGAAGAGAGTGATTAGAGAGAGAGAAATCGATCACGAAGTAAATCACAGTGTCAGCGTCTCTCTTGCCTAAAAAGGCCAAGGAGGAAGATGACTTTTGAGCCGTCTGATCCTTGATGAATGACTGTCGATGCACGCATATATGGAAAGAAGAATGAAGCGCGTGACAGGGAAATAAATCCCAGGACTAAAGGGTAACAAGTGCATTGAATGCAAATCTAATCAAATTAAATACAAAACTTTCCTATTTTAATTGGAGGGTCAAACAAAGTCCAAATGAGTCCAAATTTGGACCATTGACTAATTAAAGGGTCTAGAACATTCCTAGCCAATTAGATTTAAGTTTCCGCACCGTTTGGTCCACATTTTCTATTTTCGTTTCTTATCTTAATTTAAGTGTACAAACTAATTGAATAAAAGATGGGGAACTTTTCTTTGTGGGATTTTACTTAAAAATTCGAGTTTATAACTATTCATCTTATTTAAAGTCATGGCCTACTCATTTATTGCCTTTTTATGTACTTTTCTTGGAAGAGATAGAAAACAAGGGGAATATTACTTCCTTCTTATGTATTTACAAAATAAAAAGGGAAGGTGGCCAAAAGATGCCAAGAGAGCACTCATAATCTCATATTTTCAAATTAAAAGAGTAAGGGGCACATTATTATTTCCTTTTGGAAATTCTAAGAAGAGAAGAGAAAAATGAACATTAGGGGTTTTATTTTGAAATATATAAAAAGGAAAAGCATACTTATTGCCTAAGTCTCTCATATTTCAGATTTCTTGCTTCTTTATCTTTCGCTTTCTCTTTCAAACCTTTTAAACTTATTTCATAAAAGAAAAGGGAAAACACATTGCCATTATTACACAAATATTTACAACACATTAAAATAAAGGAAAACTTATTTCGAGTCCTTTTATTATTTCTCTTTGCATTGAAATCCTAGAAGTAAAACTATTTTGGAAATTTTGCCTTAAGGTCCTTAACAAAATATCATTTAAAGAAAACTGCATAAAGGTTTTATTTTACTCCTGAAAATAGGGATTTTACATACCCACTTTACAAAGAGTCTTCGACCTTCTCCAAGGACATAACCACTCTCGCACAACTCTTTACCCTTCTATGAAATACCCACTCTTCTTGGATCTTCTACCTTTGACTCGACCTTCACTCGGAGAAGCATTCACCAAGGACTTACCCACTTGAGGAAGGAGTCTTCTGCCTTCACTAACGGCTTACCCACTCTTACTACAAGTCTTCGTCCTTGATCTTCACCAAGGGACTCCTTCCCTTGCTCTTTTTCACCTCTCTTAGCCAAGAGAGTGAAGCTTCATCTTCATGGTTGAAAAGAGATATTGGGAGGTGGTGGAAGTGAGAGACTCACAAGATATACATGTAGGACTAGCTCTCTTACAAATCTCGTACTCACTCTAACGGATGATGTAAGTGATTAATCTTAGAGAGAGAGAGGAGGTTGTAGGATGCACTCAACTATAGACTAGGAACCTCATATAGAGTTTTGCATTGAATGCTCAACCTTTGAATGAAGCCCAAGGGGTCCTGTTTATAATTGGGGATGCCTCTTAGCCTTTGGGAACACTAAAGAATGAAAACTATCCATTTTGTGGCTTGAAACGGATATATTTTCGATTGTTGAAACTCCACAACGGCTAGAAATACTTTTCTGCACTTTTCGATACAATACTATCAGTCGAGTTTCTATAAAGGTAACTTGACCAAATGCACTATGCGATAAAGCTAATTTGACCAATCAGTCGAGTTTATCCTGGATGAAGCTCGACCGATCACTTAAATTAGTTTTGTTCCAGTGCAGGGATCGGTCGATTTCTGTGTATAGGAAACTCGACCAAACCATGACATTCTTAAAATCCATCAAGGATCGGTCAATATTGTAACTCGACCAATAAAGTTCCTGTAATGAATTTTGGAAAATGTAAGTGAAGTTCTTAAACATTCATTTTAAGTGATCCTAATTTTTTCTAAGCTTGATTACAAGTCATACAATCATTACAAGTGATTTACAACATGATTCTAATAGATTTACATCATATTGCAAAAATGTGTACTTGTATTGACTTTGAATTGTCTTTTCTCCAAGTTGAGATGTGCAAGTTAGGGCATTTGGAGTGTGCCTATACCAAATCTAAAATCACTCAAGTAGAAGCATTAGACACAAATAAGCATAAGGGTTAGTCATCATCAAAACAAGGATTTAGTCAATTTACACCTTGAGTCAACATTGACCTAGAGTCAACATTCTCCCCCTTTTTGAAGATGACAAACCATTCCATAAATGTATTGAAAGCATTTAAGTAAAGTCATACCTTTAGAGAAACCTAGGGCTTTCAATAGAATTGAGTTTAAATGCTCCCCCTAAATTAATGATCATCGAGTTCTCATACTTCCCCTCAATTGATGATGTTTCTCCTGCATGGTTAGCTTTCATAACATTTATAGAATACTTTGTCTTCTACTCATATATATTCTACACATAAGACGTGCTTTTTCCCTCTTTCGTTAAAAGAAGACATACCTTCTCCCCTTTGTCATTTCAAAAAGGTGGGGGTATGAAGAGATAAGAAACACCACTTATTAAAAGAAAGGAGACAACAGATTATAAGGAGAGTAGAAGAGAAAAACTAGGGGCTTGTCCAAGCATAGAAAGAAAAACAAGTTAAAGCATGCATTTGAACAACCCATAATGTAATTCTAGCAAAGATCAAGGCAAGATAAAGTGTTGTAGAATAATCAATCATAATTTTGACCCTCAAGATGACAGAATTCACCCAAAAAGAATAAGGGCTCATTGCAAAGAAATGAGTCTTACTCAGAAGGCTGTTTCTGCATAAAAAATACTAGTCTTGCATCAAAATCTGATACTGGAGCAAAATCTTCATAAAATTCAAAGATGCTTTAATTTCTACATACAATGTGGCTCCATATATCCTACATCACAATGCTATGTAAGCAACTCAAGATAGTAGATATGCAAGTAAAGGAAGAATCTTGAGCAAGTATGAAACCAGAGACAAGCATATCATATAGTTAAATACCACTTGATGAACAAGGCTAGAACTACATGTATATGAACTAGTAGTAGATGATATCACTAGTTAGGACTACTAGTAGGATCTAGATCATAGCAAGAGATACCAAATGTACACAAAATAAATCAAGCTATGAGTAGATGTACAGATATATCAAAATAAATAGATATGCAATTTCAGAAGCACAAAAGGATATAACTCACCAACAAATATGCATAATTACCCAAAATATGATTTACCACAAAGAACCACAAGGTTGTATCCAAACAAGATATACAACTCCATAGATGTAGCAAGTTTGAGCACAACGGAAGCAATTTAATACACAACCAAGAGATCTAAAGATATTATCATCAAAATCTATGAAACAACTCAAAGCAAGTAATTGCAAGATATAGATATACCAATTTAGAGCAATTAGAGAGATAGAGTTGTAAGCAAGAAAGGAAATTTAAAAATATGGCAATGAGCACATATATAAATGGTACCAAAGGGAGTGCCAAAGAATAAAGCAATTGGTCGAGAAAATCTAGTTGAGAGGGAAATTCTCATCCAAAAAGCCAACTGTATATTATGTGCATAGTGTCATCGGTCGATTTCTGTGTTATGATAATTCGACCGACAACAGATGTTGGCAACACCAATTGGTGCCTATTAGTCAAGTTTCAAATAGGACAAACTCAACTGACAAAGTTGCTGTAAAAAAAGCACATATATTTCATAAAAACATATTTAGAGGCATGCCGAAAATATAAGCAATATCCAAACATGTGTAAGCAAGTTAGTAATGCACTATGAAAGCATTAGAAATAGCTTTTGAGAAAGAGTGTGAAGAGAATAAAAAAATACCACTTTTGACTCAAAAACCACATGCATAGTGTACACTAACTTGGCAAAACACACTATGATTGGATATTAGCAAGAAAAACATTACCTCAGTGCTTACCATTTCTTTTCCACTTGTTGTCACCCTCTACACATTTCACCTTTCTTCTTTCAAGTCAACCCATTTGCAAGTACCTACAAGAAGTAAGATGAAATGGTCCCCAATCATGTTTTTGGGTTCGGAGGGGTTAGCTCAGAAACCCAAGTCCTAGTGCTCTTGGGTGCTTTCCTAAACGAGCAACAAGTAGAATAATGGTCAATATCATTGCAATAGTTGCATCTGCCCATAGCCTTGGAACTAGAGGATTCTCCATGGAAGATTGGATGTCCTTTACCTTTGTTTCTCCTTTGACTACCATCATACCTTGAACCATGTCTACCAATTTGTTTAGTAGTATGGTGTAGGATACCATTAAGATTCTTTTTACCAACTAAGAATCTTTGCAAAGAAGATCTCAAACTATGATTATCATGCATAAGAGAAGAAATAGTAGAACACAAATGATTGATATTATCTCTAGCATGCAAAAGATCATTTTCTAAGCAAAGAGCTTTAGTTAAATAAGAATCTCTATCAATATGAAGAGCAACAACATTATTCTCTCTATTAGTAGAACTAGAACAAGATTCAAGCACATTGATTTTAGCAAGAAAGGGGGCATTTTCTATTTCAAGCAAAGCAATCTTAGAAAGATAAATGCCATTTTCAGATTCTAATCCTTGCAAAACAAAATCTTTGTCTTTGTTTTTAAATTTAAGAACATCAATATAATGCATGAGAGAATCAACAATTAAGGTATTCTCTTCATTAGAACTACTCATAAGAGGTTGAGTTTCTAGAAATCTAATCTTATCAAGCAAGCTAGCATTTTCAAGTTTAAGAGCATCTACTTGAATAAGTCAATAATTTTTATCATCAAACAAGAAAGTATTAGCATGTTCAAGATCATCTAATTCTACATGCATATTATCAACAATTCTAGAAAGATTTTTCCTTTTCTTTTTAGATGACTTAAGAGAGGCACAAGTAGTATTAATGATAACAATTAAAGGTTATTTATCTAAAGAGTTTAGATTTACCTCATTTGAATCTTCACTTGTTGATGCCATAAGAGCAAAATTGCATTCTCCTTCATCACTAGGGCTTGATCTAGATCCTCCACTTGATTCTTCACTTGAGCTTGAGTTGTAGGAGTCACTTGAGATCTTGTGCCATTTCTCCTTATTCTTGTACTTCTCTTCTCTTTCTATGTGATGATGGGTCTTCTTGCCTTATAGACAAACTATCTTGAAGTGACCCTTCTTTCCACACTTGAGGTACCGGAGGGAGGAGGAATTATTTCCTTTATTGAAATCTACCCTTGGAGTACATGGCATCTTCATCAAAATGTGAGGATGAAGAGGCTTGTCCCATAATAGCTTCAATTCGAGCCTTGATTTCAGCCTTCTTCATTCTCTTTAGCTCTTTCTCCTCTTGTCTTTCAACTTCTTCTCTTTTGTCAAGTGTGAATTCATGGGCTTGTAGATTTCCAATGATCTCTTCAATGGGGATACCATTAAGAGGCCTTACTTCTTCAATAGAATTCACCTTGGGTTCCCATCTCTTGGGGAGAGTTTTAAGGATCTTAGATTTGATCTCTCCTCTACTCATAGGATGACCTAGGATGGCAAGGCCATTTACAATTGTGTTGAGTATTGAATACATGTTGGCTATCTTCTCCTCCTTTCCCATCTTGAAGATCTCAAGCAGCCCTTTGAGCATGTAGACTTTTCTTTCCTTCACTTGAGTTGTCCCCTCATAAGTGATGCATAACTTTCTCCATACCTCATAGGCCATCTCACAAGAGGAAATTCGGTGAACTCGGTGGGGTTCATGGTGGCATATAGGATGTTGATTGCTCTTTCATTCAAGGTGGCTTTCTTTATGGTAGCTTCATCCCATTCTTCTATCTTGGTCTCCCATAGCTTGTATGGATGATCCACCATTTGCCATAGCTCAAGACTTGATCCTTGGATGTAGAATTGTAACCTTCTCTTCCAATAGAGGGAATTTCTCCCATCAAATATTGAAAGGTTGATCAAGTATCTCCCTCCTTGGTAGTCACCCACCTTCTCCTACTTATGGAAGTATGCTTGGAGAAGACCTGCTCTGATACCAATTGTTGGATCCTAGATGGGTTATTTCTCTAGAGGGGGGTGGATAGAGCTGAATGGACTTAAATAAAATTCATTAGACCTTTAAGATATTTCATAAGATAAGGTTGCTAAATAGGAAATCTGAGCGCAACTAAAACATACATAGCAAGGGAGAGAGATATTGAACAAACAGCAAGTGACAATCTATGTAGAGTGGTTCCATACTCCAAATTAGGAGTATGTCAGTCCACTACGTAGAGAGGTCAACCTCTAGGATTTCTAAGTGTGTCTTCCTCTATATATTAACTTATAAGAGTTACAACACATGACCCACCAAAGGACTTACCTATCCATTACAAGAGTCTTCAACCTTAACAAGGACTTACCCACTTTGCAACAAGTCTTCGGCCTTCTCCAAGGACTTACCCACTCTTACACAAGTCTTCAACCTTCTAGGAATTACCCACTATTCTTGGATCTTCAGCCTTTAACTTGACCTTCACTCGGAGAAGCTTTCACCAATGACTTACCCACTTAAAGAAGGAGTCTTCTGCCTTCACCAAGGGCTTACCCACTCTTGCTCCAAGTCTTCGTCCTTGATCTTCACCAAGGGAATCCTTCCCTTGTTCTTCCTCACCTCCCTTAGCTAAGAGAGAGAACCTTCATATTCATGGTTGAAAAGAGAGATTGGGAGGTGGTGGAAGTGAGAGCCTCACAAGATATACATGTAGGACTATCTCTCTTACAAATCTCCTACTCGCTCTAATGGATGACGCAAGTGATTAAGATTAGAGGGAAAGATAGAGAGGAGCCTATAGGATGCACTCAACTATAGACTAGGAACCTCATATAAAGTTTTACATTGAATGCTCAACCTTGGAATGAAGCCCAAGGGGTCCTATTTATAGTTAGGGATACCTCTTAGCCTTTGGGAACACAAAAGAATGAGAGATAGTCATTTTGTGGATTGCAACATATATATTTTTAATTGTTTCAACTCCACAATGGCTAGAAATACTTTTCTGTACTTTTCTGTATAGTTCTATTAGTCGAGTTTCTATAAAGGTAACTCAATCAAATGCAATATGCCACAAAGCTAATTTGACCAATCGGTCGAGTTTATCCTAGATGAAACTCGATCGATCACTTAAATCAGTTTTGTTCCCGTACAAGGATTGGTTGAGTTTTGTGTAAAGAAACTCGATCGAACCATGACATTATCAAAATCCATCAAGGATTGGTCGAGATTGTAACTCGACTGATAAAGTGTCTGTAATGAATTTTGGAAAATATCATCAAAGTGCTTAAACATTCATTTTAAGTGCATGTGATGATTTTTTATAAGCTTAATTACAAGTAATACAATCATTACAAGTGATTTACAACATGATTCCAATAGATTTACATCATATTCCAAAAATGGGCACTTGTATTGACTTTAACTTGTCTTTTCTCCAATTTGATATGCGCAAGTTAGGGCATTTGGAGTGTGTATATACCTAATCTGAAATCACTCAAGTAGAAGCATTAAACACTAATAATTAGAATGGTTGGTCATCATCAAAACAAGGATTTAATTAATTTAGACCTTGAGTCAACATTGACCAAGAGTCAACAAATTTTACCTATATTTAGCCCATCTATATGTAAAATAGTATGTGGTTACAAAATATGAGGTAGGGCACATGCCCACCCGATTGTGAATTTGGCTCGGCCACTACCTATAAGGGATCACATAACATATTCATGAAAACCACAATTAACAACATATAAAACTAACGTATGAATTAAGAAGGTGTCAAATGAAATAAACTAGTACCAACATTGAGATCATAACCCTTCTCGATATCAACATACGTGGACATTTTGTTTGCATGTCATTTGATAATTCCAATAGAATAAGAGTAGAGGATTTTCATAATAGTGTAGAAGCAAAAATCATAGAAAGAACCATAGCATATTTGGTACCTAAAATCATAAAATGGGCACACATCAACACAACTGTGTTGAGTATGTTATTAAAGATACAAATGTGTAGCTTTAAAAGAACATATATTTCTTGTAAAAACTTAATTTAACAAAAAAAATTAAAGACTTTCTTGTTAGCAAGCAAGTGTATTTTAAGTGCATTTACATTATACTAAATGATATTTTTTTTGCACATTTGACCAGCTTCTGGAAGGAAGGGTCCATGAGGGGTGTTTGAGGCTAGAACATAATACCGTCCTATATTTATGTGTGGAACCTCAAGACTAAAGTCAATGAGCTAATCCTATTTCAACATGCCATCTTCCCTTACCTTGAGAATTACGTTAGGTATACAAGATTATATAATGGATTTCTCGATATTATGTTTAATATTTCTTCAACATAGTTTGATTAAGATTAAATATAGCAATAATAAGGACCATGCATCTCAATGACGTATATAAAGCCAAGCATATAGATTATATACATACAAGCAAGATTCAATACCACTAGTCTGGCCAATAGGAGGATAAAAGCATACCTTGATTGGAGTACAAGATTAACCACTCGATTTAGAAAACCATAAATAGCAAGCTTGACTGTAACATACTCAATTTTGACTACTATTATCTATGTTAAGCTATTTTCCCCTAAGTTGAATTTATTTACAGTACTGCCCTTCATTCGAAATTTGCACTTACTTATTTTGAATAAATTATCTTGACTTTTGATATCAAGTAGTCTTTGATTGAATTCCCTTGTGTCTTAATGTATCGATTATCCTCACTTGAGAAATATTTATGATTTAGTCCCTAATTTGAGTATCATTTTCTTGGTTGAAGTCATCTAGTCCAATTCATGTTTATGTGTCTGACTACCTTCATTTGACCTAAAACCCACCTAGTCCTCTCAATTTTCTACTGTTGATTTGGAATCAATGGAAAATGTAAACAAAATTAAAGGAAATTGATGCTAGAATTAAATATGAGAGTAAAAAAGTTAGATATGTCATATTTATAAATAATGGTAATAGTATCTTATCCGTTTAAAAGTTACAAAATTTGAAACGGAGTAGTAAATAAGACATTGACTATAGTTAATATATTAATTCCTAGTAAATGAGGTAATGCCCCATTACACCTCTCTCTCGTTCATGCAAACCCTCACATCTTTCCTCACCCTAACGTTTTCATGGACAATTTCAAGTTTCTACAGAATTCAATTTCCTACCCTTTGACTCCCCTCGGCCAAGTATCTGATGAAACCCTAGCACCCTGTCGTAGTCTATATAGGCAGCTATATGACCATGGGCACAAATGCCAAGACAGAAATCCTCGCAACCTCGATCAACACCATAAACTCTTATGATTAGAAATATCATGCTGCCACTCCTATAGGCGGTCGAAGTCTTCTCTTCATCCATTGAACCTCCTCACTAGAAATGATCTAAACCATGACCTACAACTCCACTCGACTGCCATGATCGTCGCCCCTAGATCTCCAAACCCATCACCACACCACCAACCCACACGACTTTCTCATGCTCTTCTAGTAATCGGAGACCACCATCATGCCCCTCGCGAGCTCCTTCTCCTCTCTTCCTCACCTTCACAATGCTATCAGAATAGCAGCAGTGCCAACCGACTTACATCGACTTTCAGAAGTCCTGAAACTACTGAATCGGCAGAAAGAGCTCAGAGGAGTCCCAGGCGCACACAATGGCTATGCAAATCCCTAGACTCTACCTACCCTAGATGATTCCCCTCTGCTCATGGCTGCACATCCAATCTCGCCACCACCTTCGGCCAGACTATTGTCTAGTTCATCTCTAGCCAAGACAACAGAGGGATGATAACCATGTATGAAGGAAGCTCAGTCTCTGTTGGTGTTCCATTGATCATCAACGATCAATAGGCATCAATATGAGCAGGTCAGTTCCTTCATATGGAATCCTATTTCCATGTTGAACTTGATGCCAACAGCGATTTTCAGACCCTGACTACTAAAGAAGAGAGACTTTTCCATGTATCAGTGGTATGCCATTATGCTTCTCCCCAACCGTCATAATCCCAAGATCTAGGATGTTAAAGGAGATCGTACTAATAGATATGAACATGAATGAAATCAGTCCAACATGTTACACATTCGATGACATCATCTGTAAGTCATTAGGTAAGCATCTCATGTTCATGTATGGTAGATCTATTAAGATAACTAATGAGGGTTATACAAAGGTAAAGGGTAAATGAATTCTTTTCCACATTAGTAACCATTTTACATATAGATATATGTATTTATAAATAAATGTTGTTTTGTAACACAAATGCATATACGAGCATATCATGTAATTGATCTTTCTCAAATAAGATGAAAATAAAAAGAAGGTTTCTTCTTATAGTTATGAATAATATATGAATACTTCTATAAGACAAATTGAACCACACGATATATGAACATATCTTTTTTAGAATTATCCATATGGTGTATCTATATTTAGGCATGTAAGAGACCTAAACCATAACATGTATGAATGTTCAAGTGTATATGAAATTATAAAACCAAAGTTGAGAATGTATCTTATTATGTATAATGAGTAACTTGTACGTAGTTATATTTTCCCTTATATTTACATTGATAACAATGAAAATTCATATAAAAGGAACATGGATCAATCTTGATACAAGGGTTATATGAGGGAAAGCATAAGTATATATAGACATAGAGGGAGGTTACTCTTGTAGGTATATACATGGATGGATTTTAGTAACACAAACTTTGGTAAGATGACCCATATGCACTAAATTATCCTATTTTATTTTATTGAAATCCTACATGTAATTGGGGGCATAATAATAAATCTAACTACATGACTAATATATAGTAAGGCATATTGAAACTTAAGGGATATATTGGTAAATAAATGCAACTGAGCCTAATAACTATATAGCACAATATTACACAAAATAGAGAATAACATTTTAGGATTTAATCTGGAAGGTGATAAAATAGTTAAACATGTAGCATTGATTATATACACAAATCAACTAGATACCCTAGAAAGAAAGAAAATGAAAGAACCATGGAATTGTAATAACCCTAGATGGGCATGGAAACTCTAACGGAAAATGTTGAACAAGTAGTTGATTCCAAGGCAAGTGGTGATACCATTACAATACCTTGTAGATATTTTTCTCTTGGAACCATTCTTTGTGATTGTGCAACCTATGGAGACTTGGATAAAATGAGGTACTAGATTCTCTATTTTTATATTGAGTTATTAATTTCCCTCTTGAATACCATGTACATTGTTTAGTGGTGAACCCTATACTTTTGTAAGCCTTTCCTGCCTCTTTGAAAGTTCACCACCTTAGATAGATTATTGTTTGATTGCATTGAATATTATAATAGCACTTGACTTGATCTATTTGGATTTTTGACTCCCTGGACTTTGGTCCCTTTGGGCTTTGACGCCTTAAAGATTTGTCTCACTTGAGGTAGGGTACATCCTGCCGCCCTGTGCACAGGTTGTAATCAATTAGTGGTCCCCCAGTATATTGGTTGAAATAGCAGGCTACCGTGTAGTTGTATCATAGATGATTGAACACATGGCATTGTAGTCATTGATAAAAACATGATATGATAATGCTCAACCTTAATATTCAAAAGTTGACCATTGCTAGTATTTTGATAATTTGATATTTTGAACTGTTTTGAATAGCCTTGTGGAAATTTGATTTTGAATTACAAACATTGAAATATTTTTATCCTTACTTTGATAAATTGAGTCCCCCAAATAGTCCTTGGCTAACTTTGATATTACATTGGATTGCATTTAGTACCTATATTTGCAAATAGCTCAGTATTTGAATTTAGTACCAGCTTTTGCTGACCTTTATTTTTTCCCTTCAATGGGGTCCATGTATGGTTTTGTTCCCTCTGGGAACTCATAGGCAGGTGGTAGATGGAAGAGCTTAAAGAGACGTGCATGGGTAGTCCTCCGTTGAAGACTAGATAGGAATGAATTCTATTTCTCAGACTTTATAAACATATTTGTAAGCTTCCGCGACTCTAATGTAAAAGCATGATTGTAATAGAGATTGTTTATATTTCTAATATTATTTTGTAAATATTTGACCGTAAAGATCGAGTCTTTACAACATGGTATCAGAGCCATAAACGGTCGACACTCATGCATGTTTTGGGGAAATTAGGTTAGTTAGGAAGATAAATTGAGTAGATAGAACTTAGATAACTAGTTGAGAATGAATCATAGTTTTACTAGCCCTAACTACCAAGGATAGAAATAAAATAATAAGTGGCCATATATGTACCTCGTCTTAGAATTACTTAGAGTTTAATTCCATTGTATCATAGATTTTGAACTCTCTATCTAGGCATGGACTTATTTTGAGTTAGGGATTAAGGAAAAAAATTGAAACATATGAGTCTACTTTTGCAATGAGGTCTAGTAGACACCACTTTCACCTCTAGATATACAAATTGGTATAATGCACTAATTTATCTCCTTAGTTTGGGACAAATATGAAAATAGAATGAATAAATAAAATAAGTCCTAAAATCCTTGGAATTCATGTTAATATTGTCACATATGATGAAATCCCATTTTGAGTATAAACAAATGTTGACAATCTGGGAAAATGAAGTTGATAGTATAATCCCCTTATAATTGTGTAGTTACACATTTTGAGAAAAATGTCTTAAGAATCTATGGCACTTGGAATGAATGCAACATTAGATCCACATAAGTACCAAATTGAGGGGGGAAAAACAATTGGATAAGACATATTTAATATTATGTGGAATTAGGATAAAAATGATGAACTCATTATGTTTTGTGAACTTATAATATCTATGAACATATAATAGATATTAATACAACCTAGACATCTTAGAGAAATAAAACCCTTCCTTGAAATTGAAAAATAGAAGTATGTCAAAATTCTTAACCTCATAGATCATCACACAATATATGTGACAAAAATATATAGAAAAAATGAATAATGATAAAAAAAATATTTTCTTTAACCAATTTATGGTCATGACCTTGGAAATTTTGTTGATTAGAGATAAAAGGTCACATATACAATATTATATACATACACATAAGGAATAGAAGGTGAAAAAAAAATAGAAGGTCATAATTTGAACCCAGTTGAGGTTAAGTTGTAATTAGTAATCGTTGAAAAAAAATTATTAGGGTCGATACATTATTGGACCCTCAATTATACATAGGATTTTTGGGAATAATATGGTTGAAGAACAAAACAAAAACTATACACAACATAAACATCATTGTAACATTAGTGACAAATATGTGAGATTAAAAATTGATGTAGTATTGATAAACATATATTAACCAATAAGCTTGGGTTTTAACTAAAACTTTTGATAATGATGGCCAAGACTAACAAATTGAATATTTAAACTCTAATATTGGAATAAGAAGTTGGAACACTGACGAGTATATTTTTAAAGTAGAAATTGAACCTAAACCAATTTAGTGACCCTATCCCTAAACCTATTTAGTGACCCTATAAGATAGTAAGAGGATTGTTGGATCATCATATATAGGATCTACGATAGTGGAAGGAAAATTGGGATTGCATTTTGTTTAAGTTGACACTTCAGCAAACAAAATTATTGTGTGGAAATATTTTGTGGATCAAACTATAGTAGGAATATCACCATTAAGAAATATTTGATTTTGGGGATGAATCTTTTTGAAGGGTGGTAGTGTTGTAACATACTCAATTTTGACTACTATTATCTATGTTGAGCTATTTTCCCCTAAGTTGAATTTATTTACAATATTGACCTTCATTCAAAATTCGCACTTATTGAATAAATTATCCTGACTTTTGATACCGAGTAGTCTTCGATTGAATACCCTTGTGTCTCAATGTATCAATTATCCTCACTTGAGAAATATTTACGATTTAGTCCCTGATTTGAGTATCATTTTCTTGGTTGAAGTCATCTAGTCCAATTGATGTTTATGTGCCTAACTACCTTTGTTTGACCTCAAACCCACCTAGTCCTCACAGTTTGCTACTATTGATTTGGAATCAATGGAAAATGTAAACAACATTAAACGAAATTGATACTAGAATTAATTATGAGAGTAAATAAGTTAGATATGTCATATTCATAAAAAATGGTAATAGTATCTTAAAACTAGTCGAATAGGACTACACCCCATGGTCAAAAGTCTCATAGCATCTTGCTTTTCTGTTTAAAAGTTACAAAATTTGAAAGGGAGTGGTAAATAAGACATTGACTATAGTTAATAGCTTAACTCCTAGTAAATGAGGTAACACCTCGTTACACCTCTCTCTCATTCACGTGAACCCTCACGTCTTTCCTCACCCTAATGTTGTCATGGACAATTTCTAGCTTCTACAGAATGTAATTCCTGCCCTTCGACTCCCCTCGTCCAAGTATCTAATGAAACCCTAGAACCCTACCCTTGTCTATATAGGCAGCTATACGACCATGGGCATGATGCCAAGACACCAATCCTCACAACCTCGATCAACACTATGAACTCCTCTAATTTGCAATATCATGCCGCCACTCCTATAGGCGGTCAAAGTCTTCTCTTCGTCCATTGAACCTCCTCACCAGCAATGATCTAAACCAAGACCTGCAACTCCACTCAACCACCATGATCGCCACCCCTAGATCTCCAACTCCATCACAACACCACCAACTTGTACGACCTCCTCACACTTTGCCAGTAATCATATACCACTATCACGCCCCTCGTGAGGTCCTCCTCCTCCTCTCTTCCTCACCTTCATGATGCTTCTAGAATAGTAGCAGTACCAACCCACTTACATCGACTTTAAAAAGTCCCCAAACTACTGAATCAGCAAACAGAGCTCAGAGGAGTCCCAGGCGCACACAGTGGCTCTATAAATCCTTGAACTCTACCTACCCTAAATGATTCCCCTCTGCTCACGGCTGCACATCCAATCTCACCACCACCTTTGGCCAGACTACTGTCTGGTTCATCTCCGACCAAGACAACAAAGGGAGGATGACCCTGTATGAAGACAACTCAATCTCTGTTGGTGTTCCATTGATCATCAACAATCAAGAGGCATCAATCTGAGTAGGTCAGTTCCTTCATCTGGAATCCTATTGCCATGCGGAACTTGATCCCAACAGCGATCTTCAAACCCTGACTACTGAAGAAGAAAGACCTCTACATGCATAAGTGGTATGCCATTATGATCCTCCCCAACCATCATATTCCCAGGATCTGGGATGTTTAAGGAGATTGTACTGCTAGATATGGACATGAATAAAATTAGTCCAACATGTTACATATTCGATGTCGTCATCTGCAAGTCATTAGGTAAGCATCTCATGTTCATGCGTGATATATCTATTAAGATAACTAATGAGGTTTATACAAGGATAAAGGGTAAATGAATTCTTATCCACATCAGTAACCATTTTACATATAGATATATGTATATATAAATAAACGTTGTTTTGTAACACAAATGCATATATGAGCATATCATGTAATTGATCTTTCTCATATAAGATGAAAATCAAAAGAAGGTTTCTTCTTATAGTTATGAATAATATATGAATACTTCTATAAGACAAATTGAACCAGACGATATATAACATATCTTGTTTAGAATTATCCATATAGTGTATCTATATTCAGGCATGTAAGAGACCTAAACCATAACATGTATGAATGTTCAAGTGCATATGAGATTAGAAAACCTAAGTTGAGAATGTATCTTATTATGTATAATAAGTAACTTGTACGTAGTTATATTTTTACTTATATCTACATTGATAACAATGAAAATTCATATAGAATGAACATGGACCAATCTTGATACAAGGGTTATATGAGGGAAAGAAAAAGTATATATAGACATAGAGGGAGGTTACTGTTGTAGGTAGATACATGGATGGATTTTAGTAACACAAACTTTGGTAAGATGACCCATATGCACTAAATTACCCTATTTTATTTTATTGAAATCCTACGTGTAATTGGGGGCATAATAATAAATATAACTACATGACTAATACATAGTAAGCCATATTGAAACTTAACCTTAGTTTTCCCTACAAAAGATACATTGGTAAATAAATGCAATTGAGCCTAATAACTATATACAACAATATTACACAAAATAGAGAATAACATTTTAGGATTTAATCTGGAAGGTGATAAAATAGTTAAACATGTAACATTGATTATATACAAAAATCAACTAGATACCTGAGAAAGAAAGAGAATGAAAGAATGATGGAATAGTAATAACCCTAGATGGGAATGGAAACTCTAACAAAAAATATTGAACAAGTAGTTGATTCCAAGGCAAGTGGTGACACCATTACAATACCTTGTAGATATTTCACTCTTGGAACTATTCTCGGTGATTGTGCAACCTATGAAGACTTGGATAAAATGAGGTACTAAGATTCTCTATTTTTATATTGAGTTATTAATTTCCCTCTTGAATTCGATGCACATTGTTTAGTGGTGAACCCTATACTTTTGGAAGCTTTTCCTGCCTCTTTGAAAGTTCACCACCTTAGATGGATTATTTGTTTGATTGCATTGAATATTATAATAGCACTTGACTTGATCTATTTATATTTTTGACTCCTTTGACTTTGGTACCTTTGGGCTTTTTCCCATTAGAGCTTTGGCTCACTTGAGGTAGGGTACGTCCCGCCGCCCTATGCAGAGGTTGTAATGGATTAGTGGTTCTCCAATATACTGGTTAAAATAGCAGGCTACCGTGTCATTCTCTCATAGATGGTTGAACACATTGCATTGTAGTCATTGATAAAGAAATGATATGATAGTGCTCAACCTTAATATTCAAAAGTTGATCAATGCTAGTATTTTGATAATTTGGTATCTTGAACTGTTTTGAATAGCCTTGTGGAAATTTGATTTTGAATTATAAACATCAAAATATTGTTATCTTTACTCTGATAAATTTAGTCCACCAAATAGTCCTTGGCTAACTTTGATATTACATTGGATTGCATTTAGTAACTATATTTTGCAAATAGCTAAATATTTAAATTTGGTACCAACTTTTGCTGACCTTTATTTTTTCCCTTCAATGGGGTCAATGTATGGTTACGTTTCCTCTGGGAACTCATGGGTAGGTGGTATATGGAAGAGCTTAAAGAGATTTGCATGGGTAGTCCTCCGTTGAAAACTGGATAGGAACGAATTCTATTTCTCAGACTTTATAAACATATTTGTGAGCTTCCGCGGCTCTGATGTAAAAGCATAACTGTAATAGAGATTGTTTATATTTCTGATATTATTTTGTAAATATTCGATCGTAAAGATCGAGTCTTGACATTGACTAGATATTGGTAAATGTGTCAACAAAATGATCTTGAGATTAAACATAAACATGATTTGAGTGCAATCAGCAATATTAGGTTGTCTAAAACATAATATGGTGGTTGTATGTGTCACCTAAGTACCATCAAAATCTTCAATATAGATCCCAATGTTTCAACTAGTTCAGGCAAGGTCATTATCATGTTATAAAGTACAACATAGATTCATTTAGATGTTATAGTGACACATCCTTACCGAAATTGAGATCTAACCTTATGATTTCAAGATATTAAATGGAGCAAGCATAAAATTCAGTAAGGTAAACAACACAATCATCAACACTGACCAAACTAGTCATTTCGAGCCATTTCCATGGAAGATAGAAATCATTAGAGTATAGATGAGACCAAGTTTGATTCAATGTCATAGGGACAGTCAAGTTATTGATTTGAGTGCACCATATAACATGCAATATTATTAGAGCAAGATTTGCATAAGATTGGATCTTCAATTATCAACATGCATACTACATCACTTTTCAAGTCAAGGTAGGGCATTTAGTCATATTAGGGCACAAGATTAATGCTCATAATATTTAGGGAGGCAAAGAAAGTAAAGTTACTGATTTTAAGGTCACGTACTACATTTAAGTAGCACTAAATCACATTTGAGCAATGTTCAAGACTTAACACCCAAAGTTCACATTATGGCATATAAATGCACTTTAAGTATCACAAGGCCATCATTGACATCCATGAAGCATTAAGATAGAAGTGATTTCAATTAAGGGTGAGATCACTGATCTAGGGCGTGTATACATGTTTGAAGCATACTAGAACAAATGTTTGTATGAAAGAAGTCAATTTTTGCATAATAGTTCACATTTAGATACCTAAGTGGAATAGATCATATCTTTGGGTATCATATAGATAAATTTTAAACCTTGTTTTGTTAAACATCAAAACGTATTAATATGATGTTAGTAGCAAAATTTGGAGCCTTAGGGTGCATGGTTGAGCATTTAACGACAATAATCATATTAAAAGAACTTAAAAGTAGTCATTTCAGAGTATTAGTAGATATTTGAGTGAAAAAAGACTATAGAAGTATTTTTATTGGGTAGATATCATTCTGTTGATCTAAATTCATATATAAAATGCTAAGTTTGGCCCAAGGATCAATTTTCTATGATTTTTACAAAGCCTAGTTGATTTCCTTAAACAAGAAAGGAGGGAGAAAATACCAGAAAAAGAGAATAAGGGAGGACCTCAGACCGGCATTCCAGGATGGACCCACGTGAATCCAACGGTTGTCACTTTTCTCTTTTGTGTGGCACATGGTGCACTCCCATGTTGTAGCACCATGGGGTGCAAGTTTCACGGTCTCTCTAGAGCGACTAGAAGGTGGGGAGCAAGGACACTAGGGCACTATCCAAGTAGCCAGCCGCACCCCTTGAGCTCTCCTGAAGGTGGAGGACCTCTGAATTCTTGCCATGGCGGCCCAGAAAATGAATGTCAAAAATTGACGGGGCAACAACTAGGGCGTGAAAAAGACAAGAGATAGGAGGGCTTTAAGCCATGATTGTGAACTGGGAAATGATGGAAGTATGCAAGGAGGGGTTGGCTAAGGAGAAAGAAGTTCCAAATTGGGATGAGGTAGGTGTAGAGGTGTCCCAGCCAACCAGGAGGAAATGTACACCTTGCTCTGCAAAGTCGGGGAAAAGGAGGAAGAAGGGTGAAGGATCGTCGAATGGTGGCTCGGATCCATGCGTGTAGGATCTGAGGGGCCCAATTCACAATCCCTGCAAACAAGGCATATGATTGGTTGTAAAGGTCACAGCTGGATAGCTAAGGAATAAGAAAGGGAGAAATGGACCACACGTCCAAAATTGGGGCTCAATTTGGGATAAAACTGATTTAAATAAGCTAACTTCAAAGTTAAATAAGGCAAATTGCAAATGAGTATATCTCTCTCATACTAGCTCAGAATTGAGTAAAAGTTGATGCATTGGGAATATGAGAGGTCCCTATAGACAATGAGAAGACAGTTGGGGTATAAAGAGGCATATAGATGAGGTCAAAATATGGATGCAAAGGATAATGTATAATATAGGTGCAACTTTGTTTTCTTACCAATTTGTGTTTTACCACTTTACATGTGAATACAAGATAAACTCAAAAAGCTTCAAAACATATCAAATCATAAAATTGAGAGCAAGAGTAAGAAATTTTTGTAAAGATGAAATAGCTAGAACATGCATGAAAAGAGAGAAAAGTTCAGACCATCATAGTTAGATTCATGCATTTTGTCTAACAATACTGGTTCTACTTACACCTTTTAGGTGTCATCTTCAACCCAAATCGTGTCCTTTACTTGCTTGGTCCTGGGTAAACCTTCCATTCTATTCATGCTGATATCACTACCAAAAACATAGTATAGGTGACAGGCATGTAAAAGGTTACACATTTTAGGTGGCATGTTTGTACATCACTTATAATATGTATAGACCTATGTGAAATAGATGACATACATTTTAGCATTTTGAAAAGGTTACAAACTTTAGGTGACATACATGTAAATCGTGTATAATATGTATAATCCTACGTAATATAGATAACATACATTTTATCATACATGAAAGGGTTACACCAAATATGTGGCGTCCAACTTATAAAAATATGATTTACTTAAGCGGAAGCATTCATTAGCAGCGGATTTACTGAAAATCACTAAAAATTAAAACTTTTTACAAAGAGATCCATAAACTGAAAAACTCTTTCATAAAGAACCAAAGTATTTCAAATACATTCTGGTTTACTAGTACATCTCTTGTACCATTTCTTCTCGAGAGTTACAAGCATCAACTGCCCTGTTAGACTATACATGGGCAGTATAAAAATCTCAAGGCATCAAGCCAAAATCTCAGATTAATATTAAACTAACTACTGACTCCTAGGACCTGAGAGTACAGAGACGACACATAGGACTCTCTATTTACAGGACATGACAACCAGTGTCTCCACCTAAGAATTCACTAATGTCCTTGTTGTTGTTGCTGCTGCTATTCTTCACCTACTGTAGGGTTTCTACTTCTTCTTCTGCGTCTACCTAAAAAGTTGGATCCCACGGGGGTGAGGCAATTGAAAATTGTCCTAGCGAGAGATATAACTCTCTGCCAGAAATATTATTATTGCAACTAATGGTATATAACTGAGCAGAAGATTCATAAGTATTTAACAGCAGATAATTCAATATATAAACAGATTAGAGCAGTATTCTCTATTCAAGTCCTTTCAGCTATAACTTGATAAAGTAGCATGTTACTTATCCAATAAGAAATTGAAGAGCATAAATAACATTTGTCCATTTAGAACATACTATGCAAAGTAACATCAACCAATGATTCTCATATTTCAACCCTAAGCAAAATGCTACACGACTGATTACATTTTACAATCATACTTAAGCCCTGAGGAGTTGAGGTATACCGCTCATACTCCAATCGACCATTGTGAAATCGAAATCGGTACCATACATAGGTCAAAAGAAGAGTCGGATTTCTATGACCTCATCTTCCCCAATCAGTGTGAGGACCAAATGCAGGACATCTTGTGTCTCTGGTAAATAGCTTTCCAGGGTATAATGGCAACTTTTCTATTAGAGTTACAGTGGCATACTGTACTCTCTTCGCAATCGAGAGATATTATATTTATCTCACATCAATCCGACATTAAGATCATCAGGAGATTAATGATACATCCATCCCGGTCTTTGGGAGATTAGTGATACATCCATCCCGACATAAATAATGAAGAATTGAGAGATTTAATGTTTACGTCACATCAATTCCTTCATTAGGGCGTAAGGATATTCGCGCCCATAACCCCCACATACTCAAAAGTATGCCCTCCAGGAGTTCCCGTAGGAAAACTTGTTTCACCATCACTAAACTACTGACGATGATGGATCTATGGTTAGGGCTCTACATGATACCATTTCACTTGATTAATTAAGTACATTACAATATTCTTTTAGCATAAAACATGTTTTCAAACACAAGACATTATAACAATTGCTACAAAGAATGAATACTATTTCTATCAAGTTCTTTTCAAAGCTTTGTCAAACATTGGGATCTCAATCCCTTATCATCTCATCATCATGATTATGAAACATGGGTGTTCAAACCCTCAATTCATCAAAACACTTTTTACCAATTTATCAGGTAACTTAATGCCTTCAGGTTATCTGACCAATGTAAACATAATATTTGGAATGCAGGTATTTCACATGGCTCTTAAAGCCCAATAATGTCTCTTGTTACCTCTCACTAGGCAACAACATATTATGGCTCACAAAGCCCATAAAGCAATTTCAATAGTAAAACATCATAGCTCATACCTGGCTATGTCCACCATCTCATGAAACCTGCATAATTAGTGCACATGATAACAATTATATCAATTACAAATCAGCACTATGCATTGTAAGAGTAACATCACTATTTCCTCATTTGAGTTAGGATTTCCCAATTTATGTGAATTAGGAATACTTTATCTCATTACCCAGATTTGGGTTATGATTTATCATCATATTGCCCAAAATTAGGGTTTCATATCCTATAACCCAAGATTAGGGCTCCACATATCTTTATCCTATATCAGTGTAGGATTTCATATCAAAGTGTCACATACCAGTATATGGCATTGCCTTGAATTAAATTTTATATCACATTATTACAATTTCATTTTGACATCACCCTTGTATAGGGTTCCACATGACATCACCCTCACTTAGGGTTTCATATGGCTTCACCCTTGATTAGGGTTTCTCATAACATCATCCTCAATTAAGGTTATACCATCACCATAGATTAGGGTTTCACCTATCATTGCCCTCAATTAGGGTTAGGGTACATTAACCTTCTTAATTAGGGTTCATGATCTCTTTATCAAGGATCATACCCTAATTACACATTCATTCATGTTGAAAGTGTTGAGACTTAACCACTACATGATTATCATTCATGTAGGAAGTCCTCTCTCTCTCATCCTTTATAAGATGACATTTACTTCAGACTTGATTGGATTAGGTCAAATCATCTTGATTGAAGAGTTGACACCATGTATTGTGTCATTACTTCCATAATCATCAAATATTAATCATTCAAAAGGTACTAATCACCCTATCTTATTAAGGGTACAATTACCATAATCACCCTTGGTTTTCATCATGTAATGATCAATTAAACAATTGACCTTTAATCACCTTAAGTGTCCATACAGTTTTGGTTAATTACTTCCCAAACGGTCTTGGTCACTTAGACCCCAAACAGTCTTGACCAACCAGACCTCAAACGGTCTTGCTTGAATGACCTTCAAACGGTCTAAGACCCTTTAGACCTCCAAACGGTCTTGGTCTAACGGTTTGAAACCGTTTAGCAAAGTTGGTTCTTGAAACCGTTTAGTGAAAAGATGCTTGAGATTGTTGGAGTCTCAAATGGTTTGGGATCATGTGGTCCCAAACGGTCTTGATACCGTTTGTTCCAAACCTCCTCAAAACCGATTGAACCAAAAATGGTCTCAACCACTCATATTGATTTAGGGTTTCCAAGATTAATTCCCTCATCAATGGAATCCATGCAATTACTCATCAATTGGACTTAAGTACCATACTTCAATTGATCTTAATAAATCATCCTTTAATTGATTAAACTCTCAATTGATCATCAATTAGGGTTTTGAACCCAATTGGATTAGAGTTTGAAATCGATGAACCTTCAATATTAGTCATTGTGGAACTAATTGCTTTGAAATCATTGGACCACCATTCAAATTGGGCATGACATGGCCTCAAACGGTCTTGAGGTCGTTTGGATGACCTCCAAATAGTCTTGAGACCGTTTGCCCCATCCCATCACTAAAATTTGTGAAATTCATTTAGGGTTTAGATCATTAGATTGATCAACAATTGAACTATTGATTGCATTACAATTTGCTATCTCTGGACCTTCAATTACTCAACCATACTCAAACCTAGACCTCCAAACGGTCTTGGTTGACCTCCAAACGGTCTTGAGACCGTTTGGGTGATCTCCAAACGGTCTTGAGACCGTTTGGGTTAATCAACCCAAAGATTTAAATCACTCAATTGCAAAATCAGCACTTAACCCGATTAGGGTTTGTTACTTGATGGACCTTCAATTGATGAACCCATTGAAACCAATTAATTAAATATAAAGGATCATCAACCATCAATACTAGCACCTAATCTCCAAATGGTAAACTGTGGTCAACCCTCCCAAACGGTTTGAAACCGTTTAGCTTCTAACGGTTTGATGAAACCGTTTGATTTCAAACGGTTTTGTTGAAACCGATTGAACCAACTTGTTGAAACCGATTGGAATAGAATTTCTTTGGGAAAAGTGCCCAAGATGATGTCATCATCATATACCTTCGTTCATTCAAAATCTACTTCCATTTTCATGGTAATTACAGCAATGGATCAAAAAATTTCAAATAGAACAAAACGTTCAACAAATAATGGAGAATTGAATGGAATAACAACATTTAAGGTTTTAAGTTATATAACCCACCTCGAATTGAGCTTCAAAGCTTGGAGATTCACGTCAAAAATGGTGGAGGAAGCTTTTGCAACTCTCCCAAGGCTCGTCCTCAAGCTTTGGAGTGAAAAGATTGGCTAGGATTGAAGATGTAGTGAAATAGAGAAGAAATCATGCATTGTTTTATGATTTCCACCATGAAATCAAGGTGAAAGAAGATCAAGAAGCTTACCAACAGGTTGGGGATCGTCCTCCTGTTGCTCCTAGCTCCCTTGGTCGTTTTTTCAAGCAAAGAGAAGAAGTGGATTCGAAAAAGCCTTTGATTTGAGTTGTAAAAGGTGTTTTTATAAGAAAATCAATGAGAGAGAAAATGCCTTATAAAAATCTTTTAATTCCAAAATTAGTGCCGCCTCTTTTCCCTAAATTCCTTGGCCACGAAGCCATCTTCTCCCCCTTACAAAACATCTTCATTATCCAAGAATTAAAAGAAAAGAAATTAAGCACCTTAATCATATTATACTAATATCCCCTTTTTAGTGGATATTACTTTTTATTAACTTAATGTGAGTGGGCTCTCCACTAACTCAAGATATTTTCATGCCTTTGCAAGGCAAAAGCTCGTCCAACCCTTTGCAAATTAATCCCTCACTTTTTGGTTGAAGGGCTCTTCAGTTAATATATTTCTTTTTGCATTAAAATGAAGTAAAATCCCTTTTATTCTTAAATCTTGATTATTTTAATATCAAGATTCTCTCTCCTCCAAAATAATTCAAATGAGGCGCCCATCTCATTTATTTTATCTACATAATTCCAAGAAACATGGGGGACCCTCTAGAAGTGGTATTTTACATGTTGAACCCTAGGTTTTGGGTAAATTGTACATTACACCAAAACTAGGTTTTAATGCACAAAGATTGCTCAGCAAGCTTTATCTTGGTGCTCAAGCTTGTGGAAACCATACCACTGCATCATTCTCATTCTTATGATGCTTCAAAATCTGAGAAACATTTTATCAAGTACAATTTGCAAGTTAACCCCTCAACTTGGGTAATTTGCACTTTAGTCCAAAACTAACCAAACAATGTTTCAACATTATTCAAAAAGGACTAAAATTGAAATATAAGTTCCTCTTGAGACTTAATTACTTTCCAAGAAATATGAACAAGCATCTAATCAAATTTATTTAAACAAAACATCTAGGGTTAAAGCATAACCCAGGTCAGGGATGTTACAAATTATCCACCCCTTACAAGGATTTCGTCCCCAAAATCATCAACAAAAACATTTAAGAGAAAAGAGTAGGGTATTTCCTCCTCATCTCTTCCTCTAGTTCCCATGTAGCTTCTTCAATGCCACGGTGATTCCAGAGGACTTTTACAAGACAAATGTCTTTCCTTTTTAGCTTTTTAATTCTTTTATCAAGGATCGTCACATGTCCTTCAACATATGATATATCATCATTTAATTCTACCTCCACAGGTTGTAGAACTAATCCTGTGTCAGGATGACACTTCCTCAACATGGAGATGTGGAACACTGGATGCAACTTATGCAACTCAGGTGGCAACTCCATCTTATAAGCTACCTTTCCAATCCGTTCAATGATTGGATAAGGCCCCCTAAATCTAGGAGCTAACTTTCCCTTCCTTCCAAATCTAAGAACTCCTTTCCAAGGTGAGACCTTGAGATAAACTCTGTCTCCAACTTGGAATTCTAAAGATCTTCGCCGTTTATCGGCGTATGATTTCTGTCTATCCTGTGCAGTCTTTAACTGTTGTTGTATTACTTTAATCTTCTCAGTTGTCTGCTGCACTAGCTCCAGACCCAAAAGTTGATTTTCTCCAGTTTCATACCAACATAAAGGAGATATACATCGTCTACCATATAATGCTTCATATGGTGCCATATCAATACTGTGCTGATAGCTATTATTGTAAGCAAATTCTATCAAGCTTAGGTGTAGATCCCAACTTCCTACAAACTGAAGGACACATGCCCTAAGCAAGTCCTCCAAGGTTTGTATGGTCCTTTCAGATTGTCCATCTGTCTGAGGGTGAAAAGTTGTACTAAACCTTAACTACGTACCCAAAGTTTTATGAAGTTGTTCCCAAAAATGACTCGTGAACTGGGGACCTCTATCAGAAACAATAGTAACTGGAACCCTGTGCAACCACACTATCTCATCTACATATAACTGTGCCAGCTTCTCAGCAGTGTAGGTTGTTTTGACAGGTAAGAAATGTGTTGTCTATGTCAACCTATCAACTATCACCCATATGGAATCATGACCTTTGGTTGTTCTAGGCAGACCAACCACAAAGTCCATGGTGACATGATCCCATTTCCACTGTGGTATAGGCAAAGGTTTCATTGTTCCTGCGGGCTTTTGATGTTCAACTTTAACCTGCTGACACACCGGACACCACATAACAAACTCTGCTACATCTTTCTTTAATCCAGGCCACCAATACATATCTTGTAAGTTATGATACATCTTGGTGCTCCCTAGATGCATAGCATACATCGAAGAATGAGCTTCTTCCAGAACTAACTTTCTCAAGTCATTGGCATCAGGTACTACCATCCTACCATGGTAACAGACTACCTGATCCTCTGACTCATGAAAGCCCTCTCGTTTCTCACTACCATACTCTGACCTAATCTGCTGAACTACAACATCAGCTTGCTGTGCTTCTTTAATCTACTGTCTCAGAGTTGGTTTTATGTGCATCTCAGCTAACAACCCAACTAACAATGATACTTTAAACTGTACATTGTTTTGCCTCAAGGATATAAACATATCCCTCTTAGAGCACACTAAAGAATTCAAATGTGCTTTATCTAAGACTGGTGTTGCTGATTTTCTACTTAGTGCATCAGCTACTACATTAGCCTTCCCTGGATGATAATCAATTGTACAATCGTAATCCTTGATTAACTCCATCCAGCGGTGTTACCTCATGTTCAGCTCATGTTGTGAGAAGATATACTTTAGGTTCTTATGGTCTGTGAAAATCTGGAATGTTTCTCCATAGAGATAATGTCTCCAGATCTTCAAAGCATGGACCACAGTAGCTAGTTCTAGATTGTGTGTAGGATAATTCTCCTCGTGTTTCTTAAGCTGTCGAGAAGAGAAAGAAATCACTTGCTTATCCTGCATCAACACACATCCTAGACCGTTCTTAGATGCATCACAGAAAACTATGTACCCCTTTCCCTGCTCAGGTAACACTAACACAGGTGCACTTGTTAACCTTTCCTTCAGCAACTGGAAAGATTGTTGACACTTATCATTCCAGACAAAAGGAACCTCCTTTCTGGTCATCTTGGTTAGGGGTAAAGCTATAGAACTGAAGTTCTTAATGAACCTCCTGTAATAGCCTGCCAACCCTAAGAAACTACGTATCTCTATCGATGTCTTAGGCTATTTCCATTGCAGGACAAATTCTACCTTATTTGGATCAACACGAATACCTAAGGCAGATATTACGTGTCCTAGAAAAGAAACTTCTGGTAACCAAAACTCACATTTTCTAAACTTAGCATACAACTTAGGCTCTCTTAGCAAAATTAGGGCCTGACGGAGGTGGTGCTCATGCTGTTGAGCATCTCTACTGTATATCAAAATGTCATCTATGAAGACTACTACACACTAATCAAGAAAAGGTCTAAAGATTCTATTCATGAGTTCCATAAATGCAACTGGTGCATTAGTTAGTCCAAATGACATAACTATTGTGGGACTCGTCTCAGAGAAAACGTTATCAACTAATTTAAACTAATGTGGAAGCGTATCGTCAGCAACGGAATTACTAAAAATCACTAAAAATTAAAATTTTTTATAAAGAGATCCTCAAACGGTAAAACTCTTTCATAAAGAAACAAGGTAAGTTATTTACAAACTGATCCATCATTACATCTCTGTAACATCACATCTCGAGGCATTACGCCAAAAATCTCAGATCTTATTCAACCATCTACTGACTCCTAGGACCTGAGAGTACAGAGACGACACATAGGACATTCTATACACAAGACCTAACAGACAGTGACTCCACCTGTGGATCACTGTTGTCCTTGATGTTGCGGTTGCTACTGCTGCTGCTCACCCACTGATGGGTTTCTCCTTCCTCGGCGTCTACCTAAAAAGTTGAATCCCACTGGGGTGAGACAATTGAATAATTGTCCCAGCGAGAGTTATAACTCTTCGCCAGAAGCATTCTTATTGCAAAGATTAAAATAACAATGAGTAGTAGAACTATAATTATTTAACAGCAGGCAATTCATTGAACAAACTAAGTAGAGCAGTATTCTCTAAGCAATCATTTCAATTATAACTTGATTGAATGGCAAGTCATACATTTAATAAGGAATATGAAGAACATGTATATTACTTGTCCAATCAAGGACTCAATAAACAATGTATCATCAATCATTGTTTCTCGCAGTTCGTTCTAAGAAAATATGCTACACGGCTGATTACATTTTACAAATACAATTATGCCCTTAGGAGATGAGATATACCGCTCATACTCCAACCGACCATTATGAAATCGCAATCGGTACCATACATAGGTCATCAGAAGAGCCGGATTTCTATGACCTCATCTTCCTCAGTCAGTGTGAGGTACAACATGCAGGACATCTTGTGTCTCTGCCATAATAGCTTTCCAGGGTATTCTGGCAACTTCGCTATTAGAGTTACAGTGGCATGCTGTACTCTCTTCGCCATCGAGGGATTTCTTGTTTATCTCTCATCGATGCGGCATTAACAACATCATCGGGAGATTAGTGATACATCATCCAGGCATATACATATAATGAAGGATTGAGAGATTAAATGTACATCTCACATCAATTCCCTCATTAGGACGTAAGGATATTCGCGTCCATAACCCCTACATGTTCAAAAGTATGCTCTCCAGGAGTTCCCTTAGGAAAACCTATTTCACCATCATTTAACTTATGAAAATGATGGATCTATGGTCAGGGCTCTACATGATATCATTATACTTGATTATTTAAGTACATTATGGCATTCTTTAAGCATCAGGCATGTTTTCATACATAAACAAATAAGACAATTGCTATAAAGAAAGAGTACTAATTGTATCAAGTTCATTTCACATCTAGTTAACATTGGGATATCAATCCCTAACCATCTCATCATTGTTATTCAGGAATATGGGTATTCAAACCCTTAGTTCAGCAAAACACTTGTTACTAAGTAACATGTTGCCATCAAGTCATTTAACAATGTGAACATGATTGTAGCAATGCAGATATTTCTCATGGCTCATACAGCCTATCAATCTAATATGTTACCTCTCCCTAGGCAACATAGCAAATCATTACTTTCAAAGCTTATAAAGTGCTTTCAATGAATATGACATCATAGCTCTTACCTGGCTATGTTCACTATTTCATAAAGACCTGCATAATTAATACATTTGATAATAAGCACATTATCTCTATATCAGCACATTGCAAAACAAAAATAACCTTTCAATTCAAGGGTTGTACCACTATGCCCTTACTAGGGTTAGGGTTTCCCTTTTTAATTCAATTAGGGTTAACCAACCCCTTTTTCTTAATTAGGAATAGTATTTCCTTATTTCATAATTCAAACATTGAGTTTCATGCTTAAAAGCATAACCCAGAATTAGGGTTTACTGTTCACATCATCACATTACTCTAGATTAGGGTTTACTATTCACATTACATCAAATTAAGATCATACCATCATCATGTAGGAGGATTACTTCCATTAATGCCCTCAGTTAGGGTTATGATTCATTATCTGTCATAACTAGGGTTTCATGATCTCACTATCATGGATCATACTCTAATTAGGTATCCATCCATATTGGGAGTTTATTACTTGATTATGACATAACCCCAAACGGTCATGGGATCATTTGGATGACCTCCAAACGGTCTTGAGACTGTTTGCTCAAGTCAACATCAAAAACTAACTCAACCAATTAAGGTTTGACTCATTGAATTGATCACTAGGTCAACAATCAATTACACTTCAACTTGTTACCTTTAGATCTTCAACCACTTGACCATAGTCAACCCTAGACCTCCAAACGGTCTTGGGTGACCCCCAAACGGTCTTGGGATCGTTTGGATACCCTCCAAACGGTCTTGAGACCGTTTGCCCATTATTTATCAAAAACCAAGTCATTCATTTAGGGTTTGGATATTGGAATTGGTCACCAAAATCAGCAATCGATTACTCATCAACTTGATATCATTGGATCCTCAATTGGTCAACTATGCTTAACCATAGACCTCCAAACGGTCTTGGGTGATCACCAAACGGTCTTGAGACTGTTTGGGAGATCCCCAAATGGTTTTGAAACCATTTGGGTCACTCAACCCAAACTTCAACTTAACTCAATTATTGAAATCAGCAATTGACCCGATTAGGGTTTAGATGGTTGATGAGCCTTTGATTGGTGAACCACTTGGAATTAATGGATGATATTTGGTAGGTAATTAGTCTACGTTATTCACAACAGTCCTCCAAATGGTCAACGCCTGGTCAACACCTCCAAATGGTCTTGGACCGTTTGCTTCCATGCGTTCTTGTGAAACCATTTGCATTCAAACGGTTTGAAACCGTTTGCTCCAAACGGTTTGGCAAACCGTTTGAGCAAGGGTTGGAGACCGTTTGCTAAAGTAAGATTCTTGGATAAACATTGAAGTTAACTTCACCTTCGTCTACCTCAAGAACAAGGACTGTTCTTCATGGAATTGTTAGCAAGAACACAAGAATAGCAAAGGAAGAAGAATAACTAACGATTTTTCATGGAGATGAAGATGCATTAACAAAGCTCAAGGTTTAGAGTTATCAAACCCGCCTTTAGGTCTGATCCAGAGCTCCAAGCTTCGTAGCTTTAATGGTGGCTTGAGCTCCAGTACTTGTCCAAGGCTCCTTCTTCACTTTTTGGATGAGCAAGATAGCTAGAAAGGAGAATCGTGTGAAGAAAATCATGAACCAAACCTTACTTTAGGGTTTTCCCCCAAGAATCCGAGGTAGAAGATGACCAAGACTTACCTACAGGTTGATCATCCTCCCTCTGCTCCATAGCTCTTCCTTGGTCGGTCTAAGCAAGTTTGAGAAGAAAGAAACTAAGGAAACGGTGGTTATGTGTTTTTGGGTAGGATATACATAATAGATTTGTATATGGGTTTTTAGGGAAAAAGGAAAAAGAAGATTATTTCCTTTTATCTCTCAAATATATCCAACAAGGCTTGCTTCATCCTTGGCCACGTTTCCACCTACTAAACTCATGCAACTAATCCATTATCCAAGGTTTAAAGGAAAAGAAACCCAACATCTTAATAAGTTGTATATTTAAGAGCCATTTGCTTAAATCTTGATTATTTTAATATCAAGATTATCTTTCCTTCTTGATCATTCAAATGAGGTGCCCCTCTCATTTTCTTTACTCAACTTTTATACCAAGAAACATGATAGATCCTCTAGAGGGTATATTTTACATGTTGAACCCTAGGTTTTGGGTAATTTGCAAATTACACCAAAACTAGGTTTTAATACACAAGGATTGCTCTACAAGCTATATTTTGGTGCTCAAGCTTGTGGAATCCATACCACAACATCATATTAATTCTTATGATATCTAAACATCAGAGGAACATCTTAACATGTACAATTTACAAGTTAACCCCTCAACTTGGGTAATTTGCACTTTAGTCCATTATTTATCAAAACAATGTTTCAACATCATGCATAAAGGACTGTAATTGAAATATAAGTTCCTCAAAAGCTTTAATTACATTTCAAAGGATAAACATAAGCATCTAATCACTTATTTAAGCAAAACACCTAGGGTTAGTACATAACCCAGGTTAGGGATGTTACAAATTATCCACCCCTTACAAGGATTTCGTCCCCAAAATCATTACAAAAACATATTAAGAGAAAAGAGTAGGGTATTTCCTCCTCATCTCTTCCTGTAGTTCCCACGTGGCTTCTTCAACGCCACGGTGATTCCAGAGGACTTTCACAAGACTTATGTCTTTTTTTTTAACTTTTTAATTCTCTTGTCAAGGATCAACACAAGTCCTTCTATATAAGATATATCATCATTCAACTCTACTTCCTTAGGTTGCAGAACTGATTCTGTATCAGGATGACATTTCCTAAGCATGGAAATGTGGAACACTGGGTGTAACTTCTGCAACTCTGATGGTAACTCTAGCTTATAAGCTACCTTTCCAATCCGTTCAATGATTGGATAAGGCCCCATAAACCTAGGAGCTAATTTCCTTTCCTTCCAAATTTAAGAACTCCTTTCTAGGGTGAAACCTTGAGGTACACTCTGTCTCCAACCTAGAATTCTAAAGGTCTATGACGCTTATCAGCATAAGATTTCTGCCTATCTTGTGCAGTCTTCAACTGTTGTTGTGTTATTTTAATCTTCTCAGTAGTCTGTTGCACAAGATCAGGACCTAAAAGTTGATATTCACCAGTTTCATACCAACATAAAGGAGATCTACAACATCTACCATACAAAGCTTCATAAGGTGCCATATCAATGCTATGTTGATAGCTATTATTGTAGGCAAACTCTATCAAGCTTAGGTGCAGATCCCAACTTCCTGTAAACTGAAGAACACATGCTCTAAGCAAGTCCTTCAAGGTCTGTATGGTCCTTTCTGATTGTCCATCAGTCTGAGGATGAAGGGCTGTACTAAACCTTAATTGTGTGCCTAAGGCTTTATGAAGTTGCTCCCAAAAACGACTCGTAAACTGGGGACCTATGTCATAAAAAATGGTAACTGGGACTCCATGCAGTCGTACTATCTCATCTACATACAACTATGCAAGCTTCTCAGCAGAATAGGTTGTTTTGACAGGTAAAAAATGTGTTGTCTTTGTCAACCTATCAACTATTACCCAGATGGAATCATGACCTTTGGCTGTTCTAGGTAAACCAACTACAAAATCCATGGTCACATGGTCCCACTTCCACTGTGGTATGGGTAAAGGTTGCATTGTTCCTGTAGGCTTCTGGTGTTCAGCCTTAACTTGCTGACACACAGGACACCGCATAACAAACTCAGTAATGTCCTTCTTCAAACCAGGCCACCAATACATATCTTTCAAGTTTCGATACATCTTGGTGCTTCCTGGATGCATAGCATACATTGAAGAATGAGCTTCCTCCAGGACTAACTTCTTCAAGTTATCCACATCCGGTACTATTATTCTACCATGATAACAAGCTACTTGATCATCTGAGTCATGGAAACCTTCTTATTTCTCACTACCATACTCTAATCTAATCTGTTGAACTGCAACATCAACTTGTTGTGCCTCCTTAATCTGCTGTCTTAGAGTAGGTTTTATGTGCATCTCAGCTAATAATCCTGATAACAACGATACTCTTAACTGTACATTGTCTTGTCTTAAGGAGATAAGCATATCCCTTCTATAGCATACCAAAGAATTCAGTTGTGCTTTATCTAGGGCTGGTGTTGCTGATTTCCTACTTAAAGCATCAACAACAACATTGGCTTTCCCTGGATGGTAATTAATTGTACAATCATAGTCCTTGATTAACTCCATCCAGCGTCGTTGCCTCATGTTAAGGTCATGCTAAGAAGAGATATACTTAAGGTTCTTATGGTCTATGAAAATCTGGAATGTCTCTCCATAAAGATAATGTCTCCAGATTTTCAAGTCATGGACTACAACAACTAATTCTAGATCGTGTGTTGGATAATTCTCCTCGTGTTTCTTAAGCTGTCGAGAGGCAAAAGAAATCACTTGTTTATCCTGCATCAACACACATCCTAGTCCATTCTTAGAGGCATCACAGAAAACTATATATCCTTTCCCTTGTTCAGGTAACACAAGCACAGGTGCACTTGTCAACCTTTCCCTCAATAGCTGAAACGATTGCTGACACTTATCACTCCAGGAAAAAGGAACATCCTTCCTGGTCAACTTAGTCAAGGGCAAAGCTATAAAATTGAAGTTCTTAATGAACCTCCGGTAATAGCCTGCCAACCCTAAGAAACTATGGATCTCCGTCGGTGTCTTCAGTTGCTCCCATTGCAGGACACATTCTACCTTTTTAGGGTCAACACGTATACATGAAGAAGATATTATGTGTCCAAGAAAAGAAACTTCTGGTAACCAAAACTCACACTTGCTAAACTTAGCATATAACTTATGCTCTCTTAGCAAAGTTAGAGCTTGACGAAGATGTTGTTCATGCTACTGAGCATCTCTACTATAGATCAGGATGTCATCTATAAAGACAACAACACACTAATCGAGAAAAGGTCAAAAGATTCTATTCATGAGTTCCATAAATGCAGTTGGTGCATTTGTTAGCCCAAACGACATAACCGTGAACTCATAATGACCATACCTTGTCCTAAAGGCAAACTTAGGTATGTCACCATCCTTAATACGCAGCTTATGATATCCCGACCTCAAATCTATCTTTGAGAAGACGGTTGCACCACGCAACTGGTCAAAGAGATCATCAATCCTCGGTAGAGGATACTTATTCTTTATTGTTACTTTATTTAATTGTCTATAATCAATGCACAACTGCATTGACCCGTCTTTCTTTTTAACAAAGAGGACCGGGGCACCCCAGGGTGAAGTACTCAGTCGGATGAAACCCTTCTCAAGCAACTCTTGCAGCTGTTTCTTGAGTTCTGCCATCTCAGCAGGTGCCATCCTATACGGTGTTTGTGCTATAGGTTGCGTGTCCGGGATTAGATTAATCTCAAAATCTATCTCTCGGGGCGGTGGTACACCTGGAAGTTCTTTAGGAAATACATCTTCAAATTCCCTGACTACAGGAACTTCAATAGGATTAGGACTCTTCATGGTAGTATCTACCACATGGGCCAAGAATGCATAACATCCTTCCCTCATCAGCTTCTCAGCAACCATAGTTGACACCAAACAGGTTGGAAGAATCTTTCTATCTCCTTGAAAGATCCATGTGTCACTATCATCAGTGAACACAGCTTGCATGGACTCACAATCCAAGACAACCTTATACCTTTATAAGGTATCCATCCCAAGGATTACATCAAATCCATGCATCTCAAGTGGTATAAGATCCACTTGAATGGGATGATCAGAAAAGAAGAGAATGCAGGGAGAACATATCTCCTGCAACATAGTAGATCCCATCAATGGAGTTTCTAGCAACAAACTATCTGTTCTATGACTTGTAGTCAGGTTGCAGTTAAGAATCACTCTTCGAGTGATAAAGGAGTGGGTAGCACCCGAATCAATCAAAATAGATACAACGCAAGATGTAGACATATCAGAATAAACAACTCCATCTGACCTGCCACAACCTGAGGGTTGATCACTGCCTCAGGTGGATTCATCGCGTAAAACCTCGTTGTTGCCTGTGGTTGATTCGGTGCTCGATGAATAGGTGCCGATGATCCAGCTTGGGACGCTTGTCCACATCCTCTAGCTCCTCCCGGAAACTGTCTCCTTTGAGAACCTTGCTGACTCTGCCTTTGAGGTTGAGTCACACTTACTTCTCTGGCTCTGCAATCCTTCATCAGATGTCCCATCTTTCCACAAATATAACAACTTCTGTTCAGTTGTTGTGGTCTGGGTGGTCCTGTAATCGACTCAGATGCTGAGCTACAAGCTCCTTCTAACAGTAAGCTTCGTCCACTACGTCTGGGTACTGAATCTGGGTGGTGGTGTAGGCACAGAGAACCTCAGTTTCTTGAAACCTTTGGATGAGGATCCTTGGAACTGGGGGTACATCTTCTTGTTCTTGGTCTGTCACTTCTTTGACACAGACCTCTCTATCCTCCTGACCGACTCCACAAAGGTAGAAAACCTTTCCCTGTTCTCCAGAGCAGACACAGGGGTGGTCAACTCAGCGTTTAACCCCTTCTCCAAACGCCTAATCCTTTCTTCATCTGTAGCTGCCATATGCGGACAGAACCGCAACAACTCCATGAACTTAGCCTCGTATTCGCTAATGTTCATCGGTCCTTGTCTTAACCTCTCAAACTGAGAGATTTTCTCATCCAAGAACGTCTTAGGGAAGTATCTGTTGATAAATTCTTGTCGGAATGCTTCCCATTCAATCTCCACACCTGGCCTTTTCTGTTCCTCCATGGTCCACCAGTGACCAGCACTCCCCTTGAGAAGGTATACTGCATGTCTAACCTTCTCAACTTCTGGGATGTTTAGGATTCTAAAGGCCTTCTCTAGTTCAGTTAGCCACAAATCCGCATCTGCTGGGTCAGCTGTTCCCGCATACTCTGTGGCTCCAACCCGGCGTAGTCGTTCAAACGTCTTGCCAGATCCTTGTCCTTCTGGATGGGTAGGTGCCCTAGATACAGGTACAGGAATCCTATCAGTCATATGTGTCATGGCAGTCATGAACTGGCCGAACATGGCTTGGAAGGTTGGGTTCCCCATGTCAGCTGGGTTGAACTGGGGTGGTTCAGGTATAGGTTCCTCCCTTTCTTGGTCTCTTGTACCTTCTCTAGGTGCAGTAACACTACTCTCAGCAACATGTTCCTCGTGTGATCCGGACATCTTCAGTTTTCTCTTCTCCTCCTAAATGAGCAGAAGACACTATCAGATATACTGGAAGACACTAGAACAAACTCTACAACCCTAATCCTATGTCTCTGTAGACTCAGCGAACCTAGAGCTCTGATACCACTAAACTGTGGGACTCGTCTCGGAGAAAATGTTATCAACTAATTTAAACTAATGCGGAAGCGTTTCGTTAGCAGTGGAATTACTAAAAATCACTAAAAATTAAAACTTTGTATAAAGAGATCCTCAAACGGTAAAACTCTTTCATAAAGAAACAAGGTAAGTTATTTACAAACTGATCCATCATTACATCTCTATAACATCACATCTTGAGGCATTACGCCAAAAATCTCAGATCTTATTAAACCATCTACTGACTCCTAGGACCTGAGAGTACAGAGACGACGCATAGGACATTCTATACACAAGACCTAACAGACAGTGACTCCACCTGTGGATCATTGCTGTCCTTGATGTTGCGGTTGCTGCTGCTGCTCACCCACTGATGGGTTTCTCCTTCCTCGGCATCTACCTAAAAAGTTGAATCCCACGGGGTTGAGACAATTGAATAATTGTCCCAACGAGAGTTATAACTCTTCTCCAGAAGCATTGTTATTGCAAAGATTAAAATAACAATGAGTAGTAGAACTATAATTATTTAACAGCAGGCAATTCATTGAACAAACTAAGTAGAGCAGTATTCTCTAAGAAATCATTTCAATTATAACTTGATTGAATAGCAAGTCATACATTTAATAAGGAATATGAAGAACATGTATATTACTTGTCCAATCAAGGACTCAATAAACAATGTATCATCAATCATTGTTTCTCACAGTTCGTTCTAAGCAAATATGCTACACGGCTGATTACATTTTATAAATACAATTATGCCCTGAGGAGATGAGATATACCGCTCATACTCCAACCGACCATTACGAAATCGCAATCGGTACCATACATAGGTCATCAGAAGAGTCGGATTTCTATGACCTCATCTTCCTCAGTCAGTGTGAGTTACAACATGCAGGACATATTGTGTCTCTGCCATAATAGCTTTCCAGGGTATTCTAGAAACTTCTCTATTAGAGTTACAGTGGCATGCTGTACTCTCTTCGCCATCAAGGGATTTCTTGTTTATCTCATCGATGCGGCATTAAAAACATCATCGGGAGATTAGTGATACATCATCCCGGCATATACATATAATGAAGGATTGAGAGATTAAATGTACATCTCATATCAATTCCCTCATCAGGACGTAAGGATATTCGTGTCCATAACCCCCACATGCTCAAAAGTATGCTCTCCAGGAGTTCCCTTAGGAAAACCTATTTCACCATCATTTAACTTCTGACAATGATGGATCTATGGTCAGGGCTCTACATGATATCATTATACTTGATTATTTAAGTACATTATGGCATTCTTTTAGCATTAGGCATGTTTTCATACATAAACAAATAAGAAAATTGCTATAAAGAAAGAGTACTAATTGTATCAAGTTCATTTCACATCTAGTTAACATTGGGATATCAATCCCTAACCATCTCATCATTGTTATTCAGGAATATGGGTATTCAAACCCTTAGTTCAGCAAAACACTTGTTACTAAGTAACATGTTGCCATCAAGTCATTTAACAATGTGAACATGATTGTAGCAATGCAGATATTTCTCATGGCTCATACAACCTATCAATCTAATATGTTACCTCTCACTAGGCAACATAGCAAATCATTACTTTCAAAGCTTATAAAGTGTTTTCAATGAATATGACATCATAGCTCTTACCTGGCTATGTTCACTATTTCATAAAGACCTGCATAATTAATACATTTGATAATAAGCACATTATCTCTATATCAGCACATTGCAAAACAAAAATAACCTTTCAATTTAAGGGTTGTACCACTATTCCCTTACTAGGGTTAGGGTTTCCCTTTTTAATTCAATTAGGGTTAACCAACCCCTTTTTCTTAATTAGGAATAGTATTTCCTTATTTCATAATTCAAACATTGAGTTTCATGCTTAAAAGCATAACCCAGAATTAGGGTTTACTGTTCACATCATCACATTACTCTATATTAGGGTTTACTATTCACATTACATCAAATTAAGATCATACCATCATCATGTATGAGGATTACTTCCATTAATGCCCTCAGTTAGGGTTATGATTCATTATCTTTCATAACTAGGGTTTCATGATATCACTATCATGGATCATACCCTAATTAGGTATCCATCCATATTGGGAGTTTATTACTTGATTAATCATTCATATAAGAAGTATTCTCTCTCCTCTTTCTATAAGTTGATGTTTGCATCACCCTTGATTAGGCTAAGTCAATACAACATTGACAACATAGTTATGTCATTACTATTGTAATCATTAAGGTTTACCCATTCAAAAGTATCTATGAGGTTTAGGTTAATCAACTACATACTTGGTCCTTTAATCACATTAAGTATCTATGAGGTTTAGGTTAATCAACCACTAAACCATCTTGACCACTAAGGCATCAAACGATCTTACCCATTTTAGACCTCAAACGGTCTTGTACACTAAACCTCCAAACAGTCTTGGACTGCCCTTGAAATCGTTTGGTGGTGAAGACCGTTTGGTCATGTTGACTTTTGAAACCGTTTGGTAAAGTGCACACTCAAGACCATTTGCCCAAGATGGGGTGAAGACCGTTTGGTCATGTTTGACTTTGAAACCGCATGGACACAACCGACCTTGAAACCGCATGAGACTAAACGGTTTGGGATCGTTTGGTCCCAAACGGTCTGGAGACCGTTTGGTCCCAAACAGTCTTGAGACCGTTTGGTCCAAACCACCTCAAAACCGCAAGGACCAAAAAGTGTCTCAACCACTTCAATTGAGTTAGGGTTTCCAATGTTGAACCCCTCAATAAATCATGCACTTGTTAGCCACTCATCAATTGAGCAAATTAGGTCAACCCTCAACTGATTTGACACTCAATTGACCCTCAATTGATCATAAATTAGAGCTTGGATCAATTGGATTAGGGTTTGGAATCGATTACTCTTCAACATACTTCAATGTGAGTCTAATTGATATGAAACCATTGAACCATCATTCAATTTGATCATGACCTGACCCCAAACGGTCTTGGGATCGTTTGGATGACCTCCAAATGGTCTTGAGACCGTTCTATAAAGTCAACATCAAAAACTAACTCAACCAATTAAGGTTTGACTCATTGAATTGATCACTAGGTCAACAATCAATTACACTTCAACTTGTTACCTTTAGATCTTCAACCACTTGACCATAGTCAACCCTAGACCTCCAAACGGTCTTGGGTGACCCCCAAATGGTCCTGGGATCATTTGGATACCCTCCAAACGGTCTTGAGACTGTTTTCCCATTATTTATCAAAAACCAAGTCATTCATTTAGGGTTTGGATATTGGAATTGGTCACCAAAATCAGCAATCGATTACTCATCAACTTGATATCATTGGATCCTCAATTGGTCAACTATGCTTAACCCTAGACCTCCAAACGGTCTTGGGTGATCACCAAACGGTCTTGAGACTGTTTGGATGATCCCCAAATGGTTTTGAAACCGTTTGGGTCACTCAACCCAAACTTCAACTTAACTCAATTATTGAAATCAGCAATTGACCCGATTAGGGTTTAGATGGTTGATGAGCCTTTGATTGGTGAACCACTTGGAATTAATGGATGATCTTTGGTAGGTAATTAGTCTAAATTATTCTCAACAGTCCTCCAAATGGTCAACACCTCCAAACGGTCTTGGACCGTTTGCTTCCATGCGTTCTTGTGAAACCGTTTGCATTCAAACGTTTTGAAACCATTTGCTCCAAACGGTTTGGCAAACCGTTTGAGCAAGGGTTGGAGACCATTTTCTAAAGTAAGATTCTTGGATAGACATTGAAGTTAACGTAACCTTCGTCTACCTCAAGAACAGGTACCGTTCTTCACGGAATTGCTAGCAAGAACACAAGAATAGCAAAGGAAGAAGAATAACTAATGATTTTTCATGGAGATGAAGATGCATTAACAAAGCTCAAGGTTTAGAGTTATAAAACCTGCCTTTAGGTCTGATCCAGAGCTCCAAGCTTCATAGCTTTAATGGTGGCTTGAGCTCCAATACTTGTCCAAGGCTCCTTCTTCACTTTTTGGATGAACAAGATAGCTAGAAAGGAGAATCGTGTGAAGAAAATCATGAACCAAACCTTACTTTAGGGTTTTCCCCCAAGAATCTAAGGTAGAAGATGACCAAGACTTACCTATAGGTTGATCATCCTCCCTCTGCTCTAGAGCTCTTCCTTGGTCGGTCTAAGCAAGTTTGAGAAGAAAGAAACTAAGGAAACGGTGGTTATGTGTTTTTGGGTAGGATATACATAATAGATTTGTATATGGGTTTTTAGGGAAAAAGGAAAAAGAAGATTATTTCCTTTTATCTCTCAAATATATCCAACAAGGCTTGCTTCATCCTTGTCCATGTTTCCACCTACTAAACTCATGCAACTACTCCATTATCCAAGGTTTAAAGGAAAAGAAACCCAACATCTTAATAAGTTGTATATTAAAGAGCCATTTGCTTAAATCTTGAATATTTTAATATCAAGATTATCTTTCCTTCTTGATCATTCAAATGAGGCGCCCCTCTCATTTTATTTACTCAACTTTTATACCAAGAAACATGAGAGATCCTCTAGAGGGTATATTTTACATGTTGAACCCTAGGTTTTGGGTAATTTGCACATTACACCAAAACTAGGTTTTAATACACAAGGATTGCTCTACAAGCTATATTTTGGTGCTCAAGCTTGTGGAATCCATACCACCACATCATATTCATTCTTATGATATCTCAACATAAGAGGAACATCTTAACATGTACAATTTACAAGTTAACCCCTCAACTTGGGTAATTTGCACTTTAGTCCATTATTTATCAAAACAATGTTTCAACATTATGCATAAAGGACTGTAATTGAAATATAAGTTCCTCAAAAGCTTTAATTACATTTCAAAGGATAAACATAAGCATATAATCACTTATTTAAGCAAAACACCTAGGGTTAGTACATAACCCAGGTCAGGGATGTTACAACTATGAACTCATAGTGACCATACCTTGTCCTAAAGGTAGACTTAGGTATGTCACTTTCCTTGATACGCAACTGATGATATCCCGACCTTAGATCTATCTTAGAGAAGACATTTGCACCACGCAACTGATCAAACAAGTCATCTATTCTTGGCAAGGGATACTTGTTCTTTATAGTTACTTTATTCAACTGCCTGTAATCAATGCATAACCACATTGATCCGTCTTTCTTTTTAACAAAGAGTACCGGAGCACCCCATGGTGAAGTACTCGGTCGAATAAAACCTTTCTCAAGCAACTCCTGAAGTTGCTTCTTAAGATTTGCCATCTCAGCAGGCACCATTCTATACGGTGTTTGTGCTACAGGTTGTGTGCCCAGAATTAGATTAATCTCAAAATCAATCTCTCGGGGCGGAGGTACACCTGGAAGTTCCTTAGGAAACACATCTTCAAATTCCCTGACTATCGGAACTTCAGAAGGATTAGAACTCTCCATGGTGGTATCTACCACCTGTGGCAAGAATTCAAAACATACTTGCCTCATCAACTTCTCAGCTACCATAGCTGACACAAGACAGGTTGGAAGAATCTTTCTATCTCCTCGAAAGATCCATGTGTCACTATCATCTGTGAACACAGCTTGCTTGGACTCACAATCCAAGACAACCTTGTACTTTTCTAGGGTGTCCATCCCAAGAATTATATCAAACCCATGCATCTCAAGTGGTATAAGATCCACTTGAATGCGATGTTCAGAAAAGAAAAGAGTGCTGGAAGAACACACCTCCCGCAACACTGCAGATTCCATCAATGGAATTTCTATCTTCAAACTCTCTGCCCTATGACCAACTGTCATATTGCAGTATGGAATCACTCTTTTAGTGATGAAAGAATGCATAGCATCCGGATCAATAAAAATAGATACGACGCAGGATGTAGACATATCAGAATAAAATAGTTCCATCTGACTTGTTACAACCCTAGGGTTGACTACTGCATCAGGCTGATTCATCGCATAGAATCTCACCGTCACCTGCGTTTGACTCAGTGCTCGATTACTGGGTGCCGACGATCTAGCTTGGGATGCTTGTCCATGTCCTCTAGCTCCAATTGGAAACTGTCGCCTATGAGAGCCTTACTGACTCTACCTCTGAGGTTGAGTCACACTTGCTTCTCTGGCTCAAAAATCCTTCATCAGATGCCCCATCTTTCCACATATAAAACAACCTATGTTCCCTAGTTGTGGTCTGGATGGTCCTGTTACCGACACTGATGCTGAGCTGTGGGCTCCTTCTAATGGTAAACTACGGCCTCTATCCCTATTAGACGTCCATTGCGTCTAGGTATTAAACCTTGGTGGTGCTATTGGTGCAGAAAACCTCAGTTTCTTAAAACTTTTGGACCGTTGTCCATGAAACTGAGTATACACCTTCTTACTCTTAGTTTGTCACTTCTCAGTCACAGACCTCTCTATCCGTCTGACAGACTCCACAAAAATAGCAAACCTCTCCCTGTTCTCTAAAGCAGACACAGGAGTGGTCAAATCGGCGTTTAATCCTTTCTCAAAACGCCGAATCCTTTCTTCATCGGTAGCTGCCATATGCGGACAGAACCGCAAAAGCTCCATGAACTTAGCCTCATACTCGCTAATGTTCATTGGTCCTTGCCTTAGCTCTCAAACTGAGAGATCTTCTCATCTAGGAACGTTTTAGGAAAGTATTTATTGACGAATTCTCGTCGGATTACTTCCCATCCGATCTCCACACCCAGCCTCTTGCCTTCTTCTATGGTCCACCAATGGCCAACACTCCCTTTAAGAAGGTACACTGCGTGTCTAACCTTCTCAGCTTTATGTATGTTAAGGATTCTAAAGGCCTTCTCCAGTTCGGTCAGCCACATGTCTGCATCTACTGGGTCAGTTGTACCAACATACTCTGTGGCCCCAACCTGGCGAAGTCGTTCAAATGTCTTGCCGGCTCCCTGTCCTTCATGGTGAGCTGGTGCCCTAGGTGTAGGTAGTGGCTATCTGTCGTATGAGTCATGGCCGCCATAAACTGTCCAAACATGGCTTGGAAGGTTGGGTTCCCCGTATCTGCTTGATTGAACTGGGGTTGTTCAGGTATGGGCTCTTCCCTATCTTGGTCTCTTGCACCTCCTCCTGGTGCAGCAACGCTGCTCTCAGCAGCATGTTCATCGTATGATCTAGACATCTTTAGTTTTTTCTTCTCCTCCTATATGAGAAGAAGACACTATCAGATAGACTGGAAGACACTAGAACAGACTCAACAACCTTAATCCTATGTCTCTGTAGACTCAGCAAACCTAGAGCTCTGATACCACTAAATTGTGGCGTCCAACTTATAAAAATAGGATTTACTTAAGCGGAAGCATTCATTAGCAGCGGATTTACTGAAAATCACTAAAAATTAAAACTTTTACAAAGAGATCTATAAACTGAAAAACTCTTTCATAAAGAACCAAAGTATTTCAAATACATTCTGGTTTACTAGTACATCTCTTGTACCATTTCTTCTCAAGAGTTACAAGAATCAACTGCCCTGTTAGACTATACATGGGCAGTATAAAAATCTTGAGGCATCAAGACAAAATCTCAGATCAATATTAAACTAACTACTGACTCCTAGGAGCTGAGAGTACAGAGACGACACATAGGACTCTCTATTTACAGGACATGACAACCAGTGTCTCCACCTGAGAATTCACTGTTGTCCTTGTTGTTGTTGATGCTGTTGTTCTTCACCCACTGTAGGGTTTCTACTTCTTCTTCTGCGTCTACCTAAAAAGTTGGATCCCACGGGGGTGAGACAATTGAAAATTGTCCCAGGAGAGATATAACTCTCTGCCAGAAATATTATTATTGCAACTAATGGTATATAACTGAGCAGAAGATTCATAAGTATTTAACAACAGATAGTTCAATATATAAACATATTAGAGCGGTATTTACTATTCAAGTCCTTTCAGCTATATCTTGATAAAGCAGCCTGTTACTTATCCAATAAGAAATTGAAGAGCATAAATAACATTTGTCCATTTAGAACATACTATGCAAAGTAACATCAACCAATGATTCTCATATTTCAACACTAAGCAAAATGCTACACGGCTGATTACATTTTACAATCATACTTAAGCCCTGAGGAGTTGAGGTATACCGCTCATACTCCAACCGACCATTGCGAAATCGAAAGTAGTACCATACATAGGTCAATAGAAGAGCCAGATTTCTATGACCTCATCTTCCCCAGTCAGTGTGAGGACCAAATGCAGGACATCTTACGTCTCTGCTAAATAGCTTTCCAGGGTATACTGACAACTTTGCTATTAGAGTTACAGTGGCATACTATACTCTCTTCGCAATCGAGAGATATTATATTTATCTCACATCGATTCAGCATTAAGATCATCGGGCGATTAATGATACATCCATCCCGGTCTTTGGGAGATTAGTGATACATCCATCCCGGCATAAATAATGAAGAATTGAGAGATTTAATGTTTACCTCACATCAATTCCTTCATTAGGGCATAAGGATATTCGCGCCCATAACCCCCACATACTCAAAAGTATGCCCTCTAGGAGTTCCCGTAGGAAAACCTATTTCACCATCACCAAACTACTGACGATGATGGATCTATGGTCAGGGCTCTACGTGATACCATTTCACTTGATTAATTAAGTACATTACAATATTCTTTTAGCATCAAACATGTTTTCAAACATAAGACATTATAACAATTGCTACAAAGAATGAATACTATTTCTATCAAGTTGTTTTCAAAGCTTTGTCAAACATTGGGATCTCAATCCCTTATCATCTCATCATCATGATTATGAAACATGGGTGTTCAAACCCTCAATTCATCAAAACACTTGTTACCAATTTATCAGGTAACTTAATGCCTTCAGGTTATCTGACCAATGTAAACATAATATTTGCAATGCAGGTATTTCACATGGCTCTTAAAGCCCAATAATGTCTCTTGTTACCTCTCACTAGGCAACACATCATATTATGGCTCACAAAGCCCATAAAGCAATTTCAATAGTAAAACATCATAGCTCATACATGGCTATGTCCACCATCTCATGAAACCTGCATAATTAGTGCACATGATAACAATTATATCAATTACAAATCAGCACTATGCATTGTAAGAGTAACATCACTATTTCCTCATTTGAGTTAGGATTTCCCAATTTATGTAAATTAGGAATACTTTATCTCATTACCCAGATTTGGGTTATGATTTATCATCATATTGCCCAAAATTAGGGTTTCATATCCTATAACCCAAGATTAGGGCTCCACATATCTTTATCCTATATCAGTGTAGGATTTCATATCAAAGTGTCACATACCAGTATATGGCATTGCCTTGAATTAATTTTATATCACATTATTACAATTTCATTTTGACATCACCCTTATCTAGGGTTCCACATGACATCAACCTCACTTAGGGTTTCATATGGCTTCACCCTTGATTAGAGTTTCTCATAACATCATCCTCAATTAGGGTTATACCATCACCATGGATTAGGGTTTCACCTATCATTGCCCTCAATTAGCGTTAGGGTACATTAACCTTCTTAATTAGGGTTCATGATCTCTTTATCGAGGATCATACCCTAATTACAAATTCATTCATGTTGAAAGTGTTGAGACTTAACCACTACATGATTATCATTCATGTAGGAAGTCCTCTCTTTCTCTCATCCTTTATAAGATGATATTTACTTCAGACTTGATTGGATTAGGTCAACTCATCTTGATTGAAGAGTTGACACCATGTATTGTGTCATTACTTCCATAATCATCAAATATTAATCATTCAAAAGGTACTAATCACCCAATCTTATTAAGGGTACAATTACCATAATCACCCTTGGTTTTTATCATGTAATGATCAATTAAACAATTGATCTTTAATCACCTTAAGTGTCCATACGGTTTTGGTTAATTACTTCCCAAACGGTCTTGGTCACTTAGAACCCAAACGGTCTTGACCAACCAGACCTCAAATGGTCTTGCTTGAATGACCTTCAAATGGTATAAGATCCTTTAGACCTCCAAACGGTCTTGGTCTAATGGTTTGAAACCGTTTAGCAAAGTTGGTGCTTGAAACCGTTTAGTGCAAAGATGCTTGAGATCGTTGGAGTCTCGATTGGTTTGGGATCGTTTGGTCCCAAATGGTCTTGAGACCGTTTGGACTCAAACGGTCTTGAGACCGTTTGGTCCAAACCTCTTCAAAACCGATTGAACCAAAAATGGTCTCAACCACTCATATTGATTTAGGGTTTCCAAGATTAATTCCCTCATCAATGGAATCCATTCAATTTCTCATCAATTGGACTTAAGTACCATACTTCAATTGAGCTTAATAAATCATCCTTCAATTGATTAAACTCTCAATTGATCATCAATTAGGGTTTTGAACCCAATTGGATTAGAGTTTGAAATCGATGAACCTTCAATATTAGTCATTGTGGAACTAATTGCTTTGAAATCATTGGACCACCATTCAAATTGGTCATGACCTGGCCTCAAACGGTCTTGAGTTCGTTTGGATGACCTCCAAATGGTCTTGATACCTTTTTCCCCATCCCATCACTAAAATTTGTGAAATTCATTTAGGGTTTAGATCATTAGATTGATCAACAATTGAACTATTGATTGCATTACAATTTGCTATCTCTGGACCTTCAATTACTCAACCATACTCAGGTCAGGGATGTTACAAAATAGGTGACATAAATTTGACCTTCAATTATTCAATTCCTCTTGAGCCTTAATTACTTTCCAAGAAATATGAACAAGCATCTAATCAACTTTATTTAAACAAAACATCTAGGGTTAAAGCATAACCCAGATCAGGGATGTTACAAAATAGGTGACATAAATTTGAATCACCTATGTTCTAATGGGGGTTTGCCATATAGATGACATGTATATGAGTCACATGTGATCAATAAGGGGGTATATATTTAGGTGACACACATGCATGTCACCAAACTTTTAGGTGACACATGTAATTGTCATCTAAACCTTGGGTGATAGACATGTCAGTCACTCAACATCTCCCAACCAATAATAAGCATCAACAATCTTCTCAATGCCGCTTCATGGGGATATATCAATACATTTATTGACAATTCATAAAGGAAGATATGTGAGACAAATTGGAGGGTCTTTCTAAGTAATTCAGAGGGTCAATCATAGAGGGATATTGGAATAAAGATCTTCCCCCAAACTCATATATGTCTTTTATGAATATTCTAAGGCTAATGGGTATTTTCCTTGCGAGACAAATTGCTCCTTGACAGTGGCTTGTGTAGACCACCGACCCCACAGAAACAATTGCTTCAATAGAGTGGCGGCTATCGAAAGCACTCAAATGACCTTGCTCTCATCATCCCCAAACTCATACATGTCTCTTTTATGAATAGTTAAGAGGACAATACATATACACATGTCTCAAATATAAGCATTTTCAAGGACTTACTATGAGAGGACATTATCATGATATGTCCCCTAGCTCCACCCAGAAGCATTTTTACAGACTATCTACTGATACACATTGTCATGATATGGACCATGGCTCCTCACTAATACATTTTGGGAGATTTCCATGAGAGGACATTCTCATGATATGGGCCTAGTCTCCTCACAAATGAATTTTTAGGAACTTGCTGTGAGAGGACACTATCAAGATATGGGCCACAAGTCCTCCAAGCTGCATTTCAAGGAACTTGTTGTGAGTAAACATTGTCATGGTATGGTTCATGGATCCTCCCAAATGCATTTTCATGGGGATATATCAGTACATTTATTTGACAACTTGTAAAGGAGATGTGTGAGAGAAAATGTTGTTGAGAGTCATTCTATGTGATTCATAAAGGAATATTGGCATTATAAAATTTACCAAACTCATACATGTCTCTTTGGTGATCATTATAAGGCCAATGGGCCTTTATCTTACAAGGCAAATTTCTCCTTGGAAACATCTTACATAGACCTCCCACCCCAGCAACGATTCCTACAAATGGGAGGTAGCTGCCATAAGCACCCAATCAACCAGGATTCAATTCTCCCCAAACTCATAGATGTCCATTTATGAATAGTTAAGAGGACAATACATATATACACATCTGTAGGACTTTTTGTGAGAAGACAATGTCATGAAATAGACTGTAGCCCCTCCTCAAAGCATTTTAATGGACTTGTCTGAGAGGACATTGTCCTGTTATGGGTCGTAGCTCCTCACACATGCATTTTGAGGGACTTTTCCAGAGAGTATTCTCATGATATGGGTATGGATACTCACAAATGCAGTTTCAAGGACTTGTTGTGAGAGACCACTATAATGATATGGGACCCAAGATCCTCTCAAATGCATGTCAAGGGACTTGTTGTGAGATGATATTGTCATGATGTGGGACCAAGATCCTCACAAATGCATTTCAAGGGACTTGATGTGAGACGATACTGTCATGATATGGGCCATGGCTCCTCCTAAATGCAGTTATAGACACTATCAATGTATGGGCGCTGACACCTCCTTGATGCATTTGAAGGGAAATATTGTGAAAGGACACTTTAATGATATGGGTTGTGGCACCTCCCAAATGCATTTTTACAGACGCAGAGTGAGATAACATTTGTCATGATATGGGTCCTGACACCTTCCAAATGCATTTTCATGGACTTGTTGTAAGAGGATGTTCTCATGATATGAGACTTGAAACCTCGCAAATGCATTTGTAAGGACCAAATGTGAGATGAAATTATCATCATATGTGCCATGCCACCTCCCAAATGTATTTTCAAGGACTTGGTGTGAGAGGAGATTGTCATGATATGGCCCAAACTTCACCCAAATGCATTTTGAGGGGCTTATTATGAGAGGAAAATGTCAATATATGGGCCATTTCTCCTCCTTAATGCATTTGGAAGTACATGTGAAAGGACACTATCATCATATGGGTCGTGGAACCTCCCAAATTCATTTTTAGGTACTTGTTGTGAGATAACATTTGTCATGATGTAGGCCCTGACACCTCCCAAATGCTTTTTGATGAACTTGTTATGAGAGGACATTGTCTTGATATGGGACTTGGCACTACCCAAATGCATTTTAATGACTTACTGTGAGATGAAATTGTCATCATATGTGCAATGGAACCCCCTAAATGTATTTTCAAGGACTTGCCGTGAGAGCATGTTGTCATGATATGGGCCCAAACTTCACCGAAATACATTTTCAGGGACTTATTGTGATAAGACATTGTCAATATATGGGCCATGGCTCCTCCTTAATGCATTTTAAGGGACATGTTATGAAAGGACACTATCATGATACGGGTCATTAAACCTCCCGATTTCATTTTTAGGGACTTGATGTGAGATAACATTTGTCATGATATGGGCCCTAAAACCTCCCAAATGCATTTTCATGGACTTGTTGTGAGAGGACGTTGTCGTGATATGGGACCTAACACCTCCCAAATGCATTTTTAAGGACTTAGTGTGAGATGACATTGTGATCATATGCTCCATGGTACCTCCCAAATGTATTTTCAAGGACTAGCATGAAAGTACGTTGTCATATATGGGCCCAAACTTCATCAAAATGCATTTTTAGGGAGTTATTATGAGAGGACAATGTCAATATGTGGGTTGTAGCTCCTCCTTAATGCATTTGAAGGGACATGTTGTGAAAGGAAATTATCTTGATATGGGTCATGGCACCTCCCAATTGCATTGTTAGGGACTTGATGTGAGATAACATTTGACATGATATGGACCCTGACACCTCCCAAATGCATTTTTATGGACTTGTTGTGAGAGGACGTTGTCATGATATGGGACCTAACACCTCACAAGTGCATTTTTAAGGACTTACTGTGAGATGACATGACATCATATGCATCATGGCACTTCCCAAATGTATTTTCAAGGACTTGGTGTGAGAGGACATTGTCATGATATTGGTCCAAACATCACTGAAATGTATTTTTAGGGAGTTATTATGAGAGGACACTACCACTATATGAGCCACGTATCCTCCTTAATGCATTTGAAGGGACATGTTGTGAAAGGACATTATCACGATATGGGTTGTGACACCTCCCAAATGCATTTTTGGAGCACTTTCTGTGAGAGGACACTGTTATGAGAAGCACAACTATTCCCTACTAATGGGTTACTTTCCTAATCATTGGGAGAAGGTGTCAACCACTTATGGATGAGTATCTGGCTACCCCCAATAAGGTGAGTAGGTTGGGAGATCGCTCATGAACGGACCAGTAGAGTGCCCTGGATGTGGTACAGAGTAATGATCATGTGGATTTTCAAAACTAAGAATTTGTTGTAGTCGGTGGTTTCTTGATGGTTTCAGATACCACTACCCCTAGCAAGGTTAGTAGGATGGAACTATAGACTAGCTGACAGTAAACTGAGGCATCCAGGAAAATCTTTTTTTCATTTTTGAATTGTTTAGATTGATCGAGTTCATTTTGTTTGGCTGGGAATATGATATACCAAAGAAAGCTTCCACACCACTTATTTTTTGGAATTGATCTCCCCCCATCGAATATATTAAGGGAGAGAAAAAGAGAAGAGAAGAAGGTACCAAGGTTCATGGTCGAGAAGAAGAAAGAAGAAGAGAAGGAAAAGCTAGAAAACCATGGCTTACCAAGGAAGAAGATGAAGGTGAGCACCACAAGCTCTTGGCTCACCCACCAAGATCCAAGGAAGAGGGCTCTTCAAGCTCAAAGTCGGCCACCAAGGAGAGAAAGAAAGGATTGCTAAAAGGGTTCTCTTGTATGAGAAGGAAGAGGTATATATACATGGACGAAGATAGAGATAGCAAAGGAAAGGTGTCACCACCTTAGGACCCTAGAACACACTTATCCAAGAACAAGGGACACATGCCACACCATGAAACAAGGTGATATAACCTATGTCTTACCCACTTGGCCACATAGGAAGGTCAAGGTTGACATACCCATCCACCTCCTTCACAAACTAATAGGGATGAAACCCTAGGTCACAAACTGATATGGTACTCCTCTAGAGTAACCACGGCTCAATATGGTGATCCTCAAGGTGTCACAAACCGATAGGATGTCCCTCAAGACACCCTCAACCGATACCAAGCCTTCTCAAGACAACCTCAAACCGATATAGGGTCTCACAAAGGCTCTCAAGCCCGAGACAACACTCCAAAGAGCAAAGCACACTTCAAACATGTGCCCAAAGCATCACCAAGGATGTCATCACTCAACCAAGGACAAAATAAGGCACCCAACACTTCATCTCTCCTCTAGATGATGCCAAGAAAGAGAAGGAATTCTTTAGAGGTGGCAAACTTGCAAATCAACCCTTACTTTGAGTAAATTGCAAGTCGTACTGAAACCTCACCACAAAGCACAAACATCAAGCAACAAGCTCAAACAAGGAACACCAACCTCCAACATGCCCTAATTACATCTTAGATGATTAGAGCAAGGAGCTAAGCAACTCACTTAAGCATAACAAAGAGGGTTAGCCTAAAATGTGGGTCAGGGTCCTTACAAGCCATAAATCCCTAACAAGGATTTTCCCCCCAAAATCCTAAGAGAAAATAGAAGGGTACTTCCTCCTCATCTCCTCTTTGAGCTTCCATGTGGCTTCCTCAACACCACGATGATGCCAAAGAACCTTCACAAGCACAAGGTCCTTCCTCTTCAACTTCTTCACCCTCCAATCAAGGATCAATAGTGGACCTTCCACATAGGTCACATCCTAATCAAGCTCCACATCCATAGGCTGTAACACTATCTCTGTATCCGAATGACACTTCCTCAACATACTGACATGGAATATTGGATGCAACTTGTGCAACTCAGGTGGCAACTCCAACTTATAGGACACCTTCCCAACACGTGCCACAACTAGATGAGGTCCCATAAACCTGTGATCCAACTTACCCTTCTTCCCAAACCTCAAAACACCCTTCTAGGGAGAGACCTTTAGATATACTTTGTCTCCCACTTGTAACTCCAAGGGTCTACGACAATTGTCTGCATATGACTTCTATCTGTCTTGTGTTGCTTTCAACTATTGTTGTATCACTTTGATCTTCTCTATCGTCTGCTGTACAAGTTCAAGACCTAGAAGCTAATACTCCCTTGTCTCATACCAACACAACGGAGACCTACAACGTCTCCCATACAACACCTCATATGGTGCCATGTCAATACTTATCTGATAGGTGTTATTGTAGGTGAACTCTATTAGACTGAGGTGTATATCCCAACTTCCCGAGAACTGAAGAACACAAGCCCTCAACAGATCCTCCAAGATTTGAATAGACCTTTTAGACTGACCGTCTGTCTACGGGTGGAAAGAAGTGTTGAACTTCAACTGCGTACCCAAAGTTGTATGCAGTCGCTCCCAAAAGCGACTTGTAAACTAAGGACCTCTATGAGATACAATAGTAGCTGGAACACCATGCAAACACACTATCTCATCTACATAAACTTGAGTGAGTTTCTCCATTGTGAGTGTTGTCTTTACGGGAATAGACATGTCAGTCATTCAACATCTTACAACTGATAATAAGCATCAACAAGCTTCATGGGGATATATCAATACATTTATTGACAATTCATAAAGGAAGATATGTGAGAGAAATTGTTGCTGAGAGTCTTTATAAGTAATCTGGAGGGTCAATCGTAGAAGGATATTGGCTTAAAGATCTTCCCCCAAACTCATAGATGTCTCTTTTGTGAACATTCTAAGGCTAATGGGCATTTTTTGTGCGAGGCAAATTTCTCCTTGACAGAGGCTTGCATAGACCACCCACCCCTAGCAACCATTGCTACAAAAGAGTGGTGGATGTCGAAAGCACTCGAACGACCTTTCTCCCATCATCCCCAACTCATACACATCTCTTTGATGAATAGTTAAGAGGACAATACATATATACATGTCTCAAATCTAAACATTTTTAAGGACTTTCTATGAGAGGACACTATCATGATATGGCCCCTAGATCCACCCAGAAGCATTTTCATAGACATTCTGCATTTTCATGGGGATATATCAGTACATTTAATTGATAACTTGTAAAGGAGATGTGTGAGAGAAAATGTTATTGAGAGTCATTCTAAGTGACTTATAAGGGGATATTGGTATGAAAATAGTCACCAAACTCATAAATGTCTCTTTGGTGATCATTCTAAGGTGAATGAGCCTTTGTCGTACAAGGCAAATTTCTCCTTGGAAACATCTTACATAGACCTCCCACCCCCAACAACGATTCTTGCAAATGAGAGGTAGCTGCCATAACCACCCAATCAACTAGGCTTCAATTGTCCCCAAACTCATAGATGTCCATTTATGAATAGTTAAGAGGACAATACATATATACACATCTCAAGGACTTTTTTGTGAGAAGACAATGTCATAAAATAGGCCCCGGCCCCTCCTCAAAGCGTTTTAATGGACTTGTCTGAGAGGACATTGTGCATGATATGGGACTTGTTATGAGATGATATTGTCAAGATATAGGCCCAATATCCTCACAAATGCATTTCAAGGGACTTGTTATGAGAAGATATTGTCATAATATGGGCCAGGACTCCTCCTAAATGCATTTATGGACACTATCAATATATGGGCCCTGACACCTCCTTAATACATTTGAAGGGAAGTGTTGTGAAAGTACACTATAATGATATGGGTCGTGGCACCTCCCAATCCTACGTCAGATCGGGTTGAATTCACTAGTTGTGAGTGGACATTGTCATGATATGCGTCATCCCAAATGCATTTCAAGGGACTTTCTATGATAGAGCACTATCATAATATGTTCCATGACTAGAAGTTACTTCCCTACTTGTTTTTATTATTTAGTAGGCTAATCTAAGATTCGTCCCAAAATGTACTTCCCTCCTTGTTTTTGTTATTTAACATATTAGAGTCAAATATTTGTGCCCATTTTGCATCTATATAGCAGATTCATGTTTTAAACAGATGACAGATTATGGTTTAATTTTAGGACCGATACAAAAAAATGCAATTCAATAATTATCTCCTCAACTATTAGTTGATTTACTCAGCATTACACACCAAAATGGGTGTGTAATTACTTTTCCCGGGCCTTAATCTTTTCAATTTCTTTTTCAATTTCCATTACCTATCCATGGAAATATATGTTTAAGAACTAATTGAGGCTTCAAACATACAAAAAGTTTACAACACTTCAAAGAAAATATTTTTACTGAACTGTTATATTAGGAGGCTCATCTATACTATATAAGAAAGCCAACAGTCGGGGTTGGATGCAATTTTCTCCATCTTTTTGGAAAAAACATAATGGTATATATATGTCACCACACTTTTGTCTTTAATTTCTTAAATTCTTTTTTTCCCAGACCACACCATCATTTGAATATATATATATACATATATATGTATATACACACAAATATATATATATATATATATATATATGTGTGTGTGTGTGTGTGTGTGTATACATACATACATACATATATATATATATATATATATATAGTTTGACTTTGTTGCCCACACGGGTAACAACCGTTCGCTACCTGTGGCTGGATAGTGTGACTCCCAATTAGAATATTTACGCTACATGCCACCACTTCTTTTCTTCGGTGGGAGTTTGGACCGACTCATTGGAGCGGTTTGAATTGGCGGTCTAGGGTCATTGAGCGGACGCTTGAGTTGAATGGAAGAAAACAAAACAAACCACAATGAGATGCAAGCGACACAGAGGAGGAGGCAAGTCGATGCATTTCGGTGGCCAACCCAACGCCGACAAGGCAATATACACAAAGCCAAAACTACATCTGGCAGTGTGTGCTCACTGACACAACGGCTCAACACCTTCTTACTATGCTAAAGTAAATAAATTTCTTAGGACTATATAATAGTCTATAGAGATAGAGCATGTAGAGAGAGAGAACATGTGCACGCCTCAAATTCATACCATCAAATATCCATGCTAACTATTTATTGTAGATACTATTCAAGCAATTCATTAAACTATGAAATTAATCATCTTCTTCGTTAGATGTAGCCGCACACCATAAACACACACATTGCAATGATCTCTTCCGTCAAATTACAGTTTCTATCCATATATTACAAAGTGTCAAACATCTTTACAACTTACTTATACATATTACAATGTGTCTAACCTCATTACA